>JAKOGI010002000.1:50000-147500 GCA_029747015.1 Carnegiea gigantea | reverse complement strand
TGAGATAGAAGAAAGCTGCTAAATGGTGGAATTAAGCCCGAGGAGCTTGCTTTAAACTGTATAGGACTTTCTGAAGTTTGCAAACATAATAAGGGTAGTTAGGATGAGTAAACTCACGGGGCTATTTCTTATAGACTTCCTCAGTGATATGCTCATGCAAGAACGCATTCTTGACGTCTAACTGCCAAATAGTCCAATGAAACGAAACAATTAAGGAAAGAATGCACTGAATAGTTGCAGGTTTGACAACAGGATAAAATTTCTCATAGTAATCAATTCCAACCTATTGATAAAACCCTTAGGCAACCAGACGCACTTTGTACCTCTCTATAGACCCATCAGATTGACATTTCACTCTGTAGACCCATTTACTCCCAGCCAAGTTTTGTGAAGGATGGGGTGAACCAAGACCCATATACCATTAGCCAGTAATGCATTATACTCCTCAGCCGTTGCTTGTTTCCAATGAGAATGTTTTGATACTTGGGTGAAGACGTAGGTTCGGGTTCAACTAAGGATGCGGGTAGAGAGATAAGACACTTGGGTTTAGAGATGCCAAAGTTACTTGTTTGCATTCAATGAGCATTAGTAGTGGAGGTGGAAGACAATGGGTTGGTAGTAGGAGTTAGGAGTAGGGACCATGGGTTGCAAAAGAGATGGAAAGGGGTAGGGTTAGGTGGATGGTCCATGTGGTGGACTGGTCCACAGGCGTTGCCACTAATGGGCCTGGGGGTTGGCCTGGTGTGTGGATTGGGGTTAAGGGAATTGGCTGTGGGTGGTTAAAAGTAGTTGAATGGGTAGATGTAGAGAAATGGGCAGTAAGCGAATAGCGAGATGAAGTTGGTTGAGTGACAACATTCTCAGTATATGTAAGACTCAAAATTTCAGAAAGATTAAATAAAAAAGGAGGGGAGGAAGCTCGAGATATTAAAGTGGAAAAGGGGAATTTAGTTTCATAAAAAAGGACATGCCGACTGATATTATCACGGTTAGTAATGGGATCGAAATAGCGATACCCCTTGTAGTGAGGGGCGTAACCTAATAACACACACAATAGATCTTGGAGATAATTTATTTGCCAAAATCAAATGAGGAAGACGAGCACACCCAAAGGGTTTTAAAAATTTATAATCAGGAATCTTCTTAAAGAAACCTCATAGGGTGACTTTTTATGAAGAACCCGAGTAGAAAGCCTATTAATGGTAAAGACAGCAACATATAGCGCATCCAACCAAAAAGAGACAAAAAGAGAGGCATCAATTAGAAAGGAATGAGTCATTTCTAAAAGGTGCCTGCGCTTCTGTTCAGCTACCACATTATGTTGTTATGTGTCAGGGTAAGATTTTCAAAAATAAATACTGTGTTTAAGAAAGATGTTGTGCATGAAAGTTTGATCAAATTCCTTAACTCCATCACTATGAAACATCTTTATTTTGTAGTTAAAAAGATTTTTAACCAAGGTTTTGAATGTTCCAAATATAGTGTAGACTTCCGACTTTCATTTCATAGGATAGATCCATGTGAAACGAGAAAAAGCATCAATAAAAGAAGCATAATACTTAAATCCCTGATGAAATAGAATAGGAGACTACCATAAATCTGAATGGATCAATTTAAGAGGGAAACTAATACAATGTTCAACATTAAAAGGAAGTCTATGAGACCTAGCCAAACGGCAAGTCGTACAATTATCATGAAAAGCAGTAGAAACATTCAAAACATGATTTTTCATTAAAGGAGCAAGAATATGGGCTCAATAGTGCCCCAAGCAATGATGCCAGTGTTTTCTTCCTCAAAAACCGAATGCAAGGTCAGCGGGAACCAAAGGGCTTTCAGTAGGAAGACAAATCGGATAAACATTGCCAATGCTAGGGGCATGCAAAAGGATTTCACCTGTGGTGTTGTCCTTAAAATGAACGAAATTAGAATCAAAAACCACACTGCAGTTGTTGCCATGACAAAGTTGCCTAACGAATAAAAGGTAATAGCTCAACTGAGGGACATGAAGCACGCGAGTCAGACCTAATGGCTTAACAGGAGTAGATACAGAACTTTGGCCAATATATTTGATAGGTAACAAGGTTCCATTCCCAACTTTAAGAAGACTCATGCCACAGTAAAAAGACTTAGAGAGTAACTTACCATCATCGGGAGTCATGTGTGAGGCCGTAGCGGAGTCTGGATACCAAAATTATTCGCCAGCATCGACGAAATTGAAGGTAGCATATAAAGGAAGCACTAGCTACCGATGAGGTTGATAGTGACTAGGACAGGCGTCTGCGAAGTGACCTAGGGCATGACAGATTTGGCAAATAACATTGGGGTGCGAGCCTGGTATCCCTTCTAACTGATTGCTGCCTGTAAAGAAATGGTGAGTATCCAAAGTATAAGTGCAATAAGTAGGTGACAATGAAACATCAAAACTACTATGTACATTACCAGTAGGCATACTCCTAGAAGATGAGTCATTCTGCCGGGAATTGTTGTTGTTGTGGTTTTTGTTGCCACCTTTATTGTTGCGTTCTTTGTTGTTCTAGTTTCAACGACCACCATTATTCTTACCTTTGTCATTGTTGTTGTTCTGACGGCGAGCACCGACCCCTGAATGTGAACTCCCAGAACTAATAGTGCTGACAAGAGTCTAATGCATAGGTCGGAGCATCTCGATTCGACCGAAACTTCAGTCATTACTCATAAAAAATCAGTTTAGACCGCAGATCATCAAAAGTGTGACTACCAGGAAGCATGGAATAGGTAGTAACAAAGGTATGATAATCAGATGGTAATCCAAAAGTGGTAAACTGAATTAACTCAAGATCAGAGACAAGACTCTGAATTGCAACAAGAGAGTTAGCAAGAGTTTTAATGTGACGAAGATAATCTTTCATGGATTAATCTGGCCCTTTGAGACATTTGTGAGCATACATTTAAAATCTAGCACTCTAGCCAAAATAGCAGTATTTAAGTGAGAAGGAAGATGCTACCAGATAGACAAAGCATGCAGAATATTATGTACCTCACATAATGTCCCCTTGGAGATTGTAATGAATATCCATACTTGAATCAAGTAATCAACCTTAATCTAGTAGGAATACGCATGATTAGGTTGACCAACACTAGGAGTAACCATAACAGCGGATGATAATTGAGGGACAGTACCATCGATCATGCCATGATAGGTATACATCGACCGTGGCGAGAACAGTTATAACATATGTCATGATATTAACTATCCACAATGACAGAGGAAGGAGCGGAAGACCACTACCGAGGTGCGGCTGGAAAGTCGTTGGAGACCACAACCTGTCAGCAATACCCGAGAAACCGTGACTGTAGGGTTTGGTAGGAATTGGGTGAGCCACGGTGGAGCCATAGGATGACCACGATGAAGTGGCAACCGCCAGAGGAGGGATGCTTGGCTAGGTGTGCAGCCAAGCAAGGTTGACGGAGGAGATCCTAGGTAGTGGTGGGAGACCTATGCGGGACGTGGGAGGCGGAGGAAACCCTAGGGTTTTGTGAGAGTGAGAGGGAGGCACGAACGAATATAACTGTGTGAAGTCGAAGCAGGACGATGGGGCGATGGCAAAAGCCGGTGGCAACGGCATCTAGTCGGTGGCGACAAGCGGCTGCGGCTGCAGGGGAGGCGGGGAAACCGACGCCTCACCTTGAATCAAAACCAGAACTTCACGGAGTTCGGGTTGGGACATCGCTGCACACGTCGGAGGGAGAGAAGAGGGTTGGGATGAGTGCAACATGTCGAAGACGACAGTGGTCATGGCAGCGGAAGCGGTGGAGGCGTAGTGGTCAACCATAGAAGCCGGCTAGGCTTAGGGTTTGTGAGAGAGAGGGAAGCTTAGCGACGAAGAAAGCAAGAGAGGGGAAGCCGGCTAGGGTTTTTAGGGGATGGGAGCGAGTGACTCTGATACCATGTGAGAGTTTAGGTAATTGGAACAGCTCACCCAACTTGGGAGCTTAGACATATTTATATAAATGCACAACGTGTTAAAGTGCAATAATATCCCTACACAATATTAACCTTTTTATCCCTCGCTGTTTCACGCAAATCAACTACTCCCTAACTCTTCACCGCACGTCTCTCTAAAATAGGTCTCATATCAATCTATTTAAATCCTGCCAAACAACCTCTAATCATCCATGAAGCTTTTCCCTCCATAGTTATTTTATGGCTAAATGTCAAAGAAGATTTCACTAATTGTAGTTGGGCACAACTGATGAGTATGCATTAAAATGGAGATTTTAGGGGATGAGTGGGATGGGGAAGTGAGGAGTTGCTGGTGACCAAGCAATACTTCACTGGCTAGAGGAATGCCTATTTGAAAAGGTGTTGAAACAGGGGTATGACTACGGAAAAGAGAGAGGGTGGCACTGACACGAAGACTATGGTTATTGACATAAATGTAACTACCTTCAATGGGAACAGTATAAGGATGTCGCCACAGCCTTGAGAGGTCGAACAACAATGGTGGTACGGATAAAATATGATCATTACCAGACGGAGCGGTGTGTATGGGTTTCTCCAATTAAAATGAGAAATAGTTTGTGGAGTATTGCACTATATGACTTTTATTAAGTTGATATATACTTTTATTTGTACTTCTTTTTAATTATATCCTTTTATTTATTGATATATCCTTTTATTCTTCTTTTTACTCAAGTATTATCTTGATTCAAAGAAATAATTAGATGTTATTTTTTGTTTTGATTTTGCGCATAAGAAGGCAAGTTATCCTTCATGATTGAAATCCTACACTTCATCATTGAAATCCTTCTATTCTATTTGGTTTCTTTATATGATTTTATGTTTTATTCGCTATTTCATTTTTCAATTCCCCCCTAAACTTTCTATGTTGGATTGCCTTAGCCCTTAACTAGAAATTATGATTTTTATTTCAATTTTTTTTTAATTTTCATTTTAACTAATTTGTGCCCATACCTTTGTACGGGATGTCTAAATAGTTAAAATTAACGTAAACATGCATACAGGACAACCACACCACAACTTTTTAAATCATTGCATACTGACGTGAAAACAAGAACAGAAATGTATTTGGTTAAATTCAATGTTAATTATAAATGTTGTATGGCGATTAACAAATAAAATCTCTAATTTTCATTCAAAAGAAAAGAACAAAGCTTATTGATTTTGTTCTACTGGCCATCAATTTATGTATGTATCTATCTAATTATTATATGTTAGATGACCAGAAAAAACCTATCATATTTGAAAATTTTGAGTGTTGATTTCGCAAGAATGTAACACAGTGATGAAGCCAACCTTAACCAGAAAATGACCTAATCCAAAGTTAATTTCATTGAGGATTATCTAATCCAAAATTATCTTCTAATTGAATCATATTGACTCATGTATAATGCCATCTACAGTTAATAAGATTCCTATAATTGCTATTCACTGCTCCTTTGGTTGGTCGAATAATCTTATTAGCCCTCAAGCCCTTGGTATGAATTATAAAGGCTTTATTCGCCAAGCTGCCCAAGCATTATTTAAAGCATTTTCCCTATCTTAATATGAACTCAAGAAGATTAGCGTGGCCCAACAAATGAGCCAAATGTTTTGGCGCTGAACCAAACTCTTCGCTCATCGTTTCCACCCCATGCCACAGCAAATGCATGATCAAGAGTCAAGACCATTAATATTGGCCCAAAGACAACTAATGGCAAAGTCACAATTGTTGCAATTTCGTTTAAGACATCATATTCGGCAAATTTAGCAGTTTGGATAGCTAATACTTGTTTGAACAGCAGATAACTTTTATAATTTAACTGTAAACCGATAGCTATTTAAACTAGTCACTAAATAGAAGAATGCTAATTTTATTAAATTTTATAAATATTAGTCATAATACTAGTCCAAATACTAACTTACCATATACTAGTATTAAGCTGATTAATATTTTAATTTGATCAAAATATTAAAGGATATTCTAAATGAACTTTGTCGTTAGCTTGGGTCTAACCACATTTGAACAGGTTGACGGTCACACGCGATGCACCCGATCACCCAAGGTCACAAATCAGAAGTGTACATGGCGGTACATCGATTGTTAGAGAGCCCTTAATTGCAAAAAGAATCCTCTGAAATATGAACAAACATTTACGTCCAAATTCGAGGAATCAGCAGCATCCCTAAACTAGAAGAAGATCAAAGCACATCGGCCTATCGTTTTCTCTCTTTCTAGTCTCTCTATTATTCCCTGAGGAGGAAAATTCTGCTTCGGATCGTTCCCTCTCTCTCCTTCCTCCTCACGGAATTTGCAATTGCCGTCTATATTTTGCGTCTAATGGCTTCCGAAGCTTACACCGACAAAAATGCCGTTTTCAGAAAGCTCAAAGCTAAACCCGAGAACAAGGTCTCTTCAATTTTCTTGGTTGTTTTTCAATTTATGAGTTGCTGTGGTTGAATCGCCTTTTAAGAGTTAGGATCTGGTTCAGATCGGGTCTGTACTGCTAAGTTTTTTGATTCTGATTTGATTTGTTTGTAGATGTGTTTTGATTGCAATGCGAAGAATCCTACTTGGGCGTCGGTTACGTATGGGATCTTCCTCTGTATCGACTGCTCCGCCGTTCATAGGAGCCTTGGTGTTCATATCAGCTTCGTTAGGTGAGCTTTTGGATCGCCATTTGTCTGATGTTCGATCTTGTTTTTGTGTTTATTTGATTAGGCTAATTTAGTAGAATTTGGCGGCATCAGGTGGATGTATAAGTGGAATTTTGTGCGAATATGATTTGGTGATTACTTGAATTTCTGCTTGTACGTGATTAATTTTATTCCTGAATTGTATCATTGTGTCTTTGAAGAAATTTTGGGCATTATTCTTTGCATAATTGTAAATTGTTTAATGTATCGGTGGATCATCAGGACCCCCAAAAAGAACTCGATGTGGATGCTAGACCTAGTGCGTTTTCCCTGTTTGCCAACAATGCAAGCATTGACTTGTTTATCAATGTTGAGTTTGAGATACCTGTGAGGACTGAGGATGCTGAGGTTTATCCCATGAGAGTTGTCTTCATGGCTAGAGTTGGTCTATATCTGTTAATCACATTAGATATCAGTTGAGTGGTAAGTGATTGCTGAAATATTAGGCTAGATAAGCGGCTTCAGGTTTCTACCATTATGTGTTATCCAGGAGCGATCACAGTAATAATACCTTTGTGAAAAAGGGTGGGTTTCCAATTAACATAAACTCAAACCAATACATCGGAGGACATCTAGGCTGCCTGTAAGTCTGATGTATATAGCCTTACCTCTGAACTGCCAGAAGGCTACTTCCATTTGACTCCAACTGTCATATTGGGTGCCTGAGGATGCTGAAACACTTTCATAGTCTTCATTTTGCTCCTTACATCAGAGCAGATAAATTTAGTTGGCTCAATAACCTGGAAATGTGATATCGCTTTTATTGTGGATAGAAAAGACTTGTGATATTTCCACTATTTCACTTCTATACTTGGGATTTGAAAAGATCATGTCCCTGAAAATAGTAAAGCTGGCAAGCATGTGAGGATGATTTTGTGTTCATGTTAGACTTCAATGCGTTGAAAACCCCTAACCTAGACCTGGACCATTTATTAAATGGGTTCAAAACCTCCACCTGAACCCATTTAATTTTAAAATGGGTTGACCTATCACCTAAATGTAACCCATTTGCCTGTTTAAGATAAACTTCCAAGTCACTTGTTTGTCCACCTACCCATTTATCATTTTTAGCCACTACAAGATTATAAACCATTAAATCAAGCTTAGAGCAATCTATATTGAATAGCTATTAATTAACTAATGTACAATCTATCTCCATTTTTTTTTTTTGGGACAATTCACAATTTTGTTTTTATTTTGATTTTTAAATAACCAGTTCCAAATAAAGGGGGTAGACAGGTGATAATGAGTAAAGCGGGTGAATCTGTTTGATCCATCTAACTAAATTGATTAAATATGTATCCTTTTCGTGTCAAGAATCTTGATATGAACTTAACCTAGTTAATTAGATAGGTTAATTGTGTCGATCCATTTAATTAAAGGGTTTGAAAATCTCTATCCAAAACCCACTAGACTTCGTGTTAGGTTCGAATGGTGATCCTGTTGGGGCAGCTTTTCTGAATTCTAGAAAATATCACAAGTGGGGACATTGAAGCTGGGACTTTTGGGAACATTTTTTGTTCTCACAACTTTTTTAGGATGGCAGGTTCATGCGTGATGTATTTTCTGTTTCTGGTAATGAAGAGCCTTCTTCACTAGCTCACTCTAATCACTGACAGTAGTTTGTATATTTGAGGTGTAGCGTTTGGTAGTTAAAGGTTAGTCTTGCAAAAAGGGGAAAACAGGGCTAGTACTGGGTTGTTGACATTGTTGAGTGAAGCAAGGGATGCATTTGATCTGGTTTATAACTGTATGCAACCTTTCTAAGAGTACTTTAGCCTTATTGAACTGGATCCTGCTGAGGAACAATGATTCTACTTAATTCTCGATGGTCCTCGCTCCCCCCACCCCCTGATATGGAAGTGAATACTTAATATCTAATTACAACAAGGTTGTGAATGTTGAAGGGGGTAGTTCTTCTCAAATTGATGACATAGGCTTAGCATGTGCATAACTGAGTGGCTTGGTCCATACTTTGCCAATTGATTTTGGGTGGAACCTCACTTGGGTGTTTATGTGCTTAGCTAATCAATGCTCGGTTAATGTAAAGTTTAGTGTGCCACCAGACTGGGGTGCTCTTAGTTAAAGCCCCATCTTCTCTACACAAGTTACTGAGCCTGTCATGAGCGCTGTATAAGTGTAGACATGGGGAGCCAAAAGTCTTTCTTTCCTTCTTTCTTTCTTTCTTTCTTTCTTTCCCCCTTTTTTTGGGGGGGGGGGGGGGGAGGGAGGGGTTCATGTGCGTAGTTTGTCCCACAATGTCTTAAAGATATATGGCCTTGGTGAGAATTTAAGTTGATGAGCTATTTCACCCATTACCAAGCAGTTTTGGAATAAAACCTCTTCCCCGCCTCATATGTACTTAGTTGTTTAATGCCCAATTAAAGTAAAATTTTACGCAACATGATTTCAGATGTTTGCAAATATCTAAATTCCCTTAACGTTGAATTCATTGGATGTCATTTAATGTTTTCGACCAGTATGATGGCTGTAGTGTGCATGTTATCCATATTGGAAGTTGAAATCAACTTATTACTTGGCATACTGTTAGACCAATGAAATTGTCTAGGTCAAGAAACGCATTCATTAACTCGATACTATGGTGTAATGTTTATCTGATAGTTAGAATATTTTGTTGGAGTCCCTTATCATCCTAGGAGAGCTGGTCAAATTTGCGTTTGGATTATTAATGATTAGTAAATCTCTCCATGAAAGTAGTTTTCTTTGTGAGGCAATTTTGTAAGTGGTGACCTTGAGAACAGGGATTTATTAGTCAACAGTCAATACTGTCTCCACTTCCTTTTTTTTGTTTTTTTTGGGGGGGAGGGGGGAGGTCTGTCATCCTTTTTTCTGTCGCATCAAACTCTGCATGAAATGTGTTCCTGATCTTACATCCCCTCAAGCAGTTTTTTTGGTTATGTTTTGTTTTGTTGTTTGTGGTGCACAATCATGTTTTTGAAACTGGAATTGGATTGAAGAGTAAAAACAGCAAGAGATAATATTTCCTTTAGTGAATAAGGACATGGTAAGCCCAATTTGTTTAGTTGGAGGTACTTCAAGAATGTGGAGACTATGGTATTTCTCGTTTGATTGTTGCTCATTCACGCCATTAGTCACAAAAGATGAAGTTTCTTTCTATCATTGCAATTTCCATAATTGTTTGACAAGTCTGAGCTGGCTGGTGAGCGTTGTTTCTTCAGGCTTACAGAATCTATGATTTTGGAGGTTTGCCCTCTACTTAGATTTTAGACGGTCAAAATGTGTATCTCCTATTTTTGTTTTTTTAACTTCTATTTCTTCCTTCTCTTTCTTGCTTGTCTAGCCTTAATTGTCTTTGGTATATATTTACTGGTCATGATCTACTTTTAAGCCTGACATTACTGTTGTTCAAAATGGTTGGGAGGAACTGTGGTGATGTATTAGCTTAGCTAGGAATGTGTCTTGTCTTCTGTTGTTGTGTTCACTGGGTGCAGGTAATGCTTTTGGGCTGCAGAGAGTGTCCTGTGAAGTTTCAAAGTCTGCTTTGTTCTCGCGTTGCCTTAAGATTGCTTGCTTTCTTTTTTCCCCTCCTTTTTCCCTCTGTTATGTGGTTCGTTCCCGTTACTTGTAGGTCAACAAACTTGGACTCTTGGTCACCTGAGCAGTTGAAGACGATGTGCTTTGGAGGAAATAATCGTGCTCACAATTTCTTTAAGCAACATGGATGGACTGATGGAGGCAAGATTGAAGCTAAATATACATCAAGAGCTGCTGAGTTATACAGACAGATACTTGCAAAAGAAGCTGCTAAAAGCTCTGCTGATGTATCTAGCTTACCTTCTTCACCAACACATTCAACTACGGCATCTGATAGATTTTCTGATGCCAACAATAGTGAAGTTCAAAAAGAAAGTTTAACTCATAAGGACACCCCTGAATTGCCTGCTTCACCAAGAGCTCCTTCTTTAATTACCTCTACTGTCAAAAAGCCTCTTGGTGCAAAGAAAACTGGAAAGACAGGAGGGCTTGGTGTTAGAAAGCTTACAAGAAAGGTTAGTTGATTAGTTTTTCTTGCTACATGTTCTCATCTACCATTTTTGGCATGTTTTTGGTAGGGGAAATGGTAATAATGAGATGTTGGAGGCCTTTCAATATGAGGTTAGATATACTTGTGTTGCTAAATTTTGGTACATAATATTGTACTGCGTACTGACTGAATGGTTGAAACTTCCATTGCAGCCGAATGAGGATCTTTATGAGCAGAAACCGGAGGAGCCTCCTGCCCCTGTTGCAACCCCTAGCAGTAACTCTCCTTCAATTGGCTCATCTTTTCCTTCTCGCTTTGAGTATGTTGATGCTCTTCATACTACCGAGAAAAGTACAGGAGGGTCACAGATGGTTAGCCATGTTGCCCCACCAAAGTCATCTAGTTTCTTTGCTGACTTTGGCATGGACAGTGGATACCAGAAAAAGGGATCAAATTCTTCAAAATTCCAGGTAAAGATATACTGAAGACAGCCTACATAATATTGCCTTCTTTTCATTCTGTGTCTAGCAGTGTGAGTTTTAAGTGACTGTCAGGGATCAAATTCATCTCACCCAGACTGAGTAACATGGCAATTGTATGTATGGCACCTTTTTTTGGGGGGTTTTTTTTTTTGGGAGGGGGGGGGGGAGGGTTCCTAAGTAATTATTTGTAACAGACAAAAGCGGTACTTCTAAATTATTGAATGTGAGCCACAGTATTTTAATATAGATATCTCTAGTTCTGTGCACTGTTATGGTGTAAATTGCAGTATAGATATGCTTCAACTGTAACCATGCTGCAATTGGCTTCCTGATTTGCTGGTATCCTATTCTATGATATAATAGCAGGTCGAGGAAACTGATGAGGCGAGGAAGAAATTCTCCAATGCGAAATCCATTTCCTCAGCTCAGTTTTTCGGAGATCCAAATAGAGCTGGTGACATGGATGCTCGAGCATCCCTTCAGAAATTTTCGGTCAGTGCTTGTGCTAAATAAGCTATTGGTTGCAGTATTTGCATATGTGTAGAGATAACAATGAGAAAAGTTGAGGCTTCGAGCTTGATTTGCTAAACTTGAGCTTGAGAATCTTTGTGATAGGATGTTCTGATCTCGCCTGAGCTTTATTAGCATTTTTGCCTGCTCAGCTTATTTTGAAAACTTGCTTGTGCCTGAGCTTGAGCACAAACTCCAATAACTGCATCCTTATATATATATATATATACACACACACACACACACACACACACACACACACACACACACACACACACATGTGTGTGTGTGTGTGTGTGTGTGTGTGTGTGTGTACATATATATATATATATATATATACACACACACATATATATATATACAAATACATACATATATATATATATATATATATATATATATATATATTATATATATATATATGTACACATATGTATATATACACATATGTGTACATATATATACATGTGTATATATATATGTGTATATATATATGTATACATATGTGTGTGTGTGTGTGTGTGTGTGTGTGTACACACACACACACACACACCACACACATATATATATATATATATATATATATATATATATATATATATATAGACACACAAATGTATATATGTATATATAAATATGTATATATATGTACATACGTGTGTGTGTGTGTGTGTGTATATATATATATACACACATATGCATATATATATACACACACACACACACACACATATGCATATATATATATATACACACACACACACACACACACACACACACACATATATATATCCTTGGTCCTTAGGGAATGGTTGATTGCAAATGAGCATACCGTATGCTACTTGATAGCTATAAAAAGCATTTATGATGCAAATCAAAAATTTTTGTATGTTACTAATTGCCGCTATCAAAGTGAGACTCTACATGTTTAGCAAGAAAGTACCATCGAATCTTAAGATTTTGATGAGCAACAGAGTAGCTTGTGGACTTTTGAGTTGATTTGAGTGCTACACAACTTTGCTCTTTCATAACCCGAGTTGAGCTTGAGTTGTCAGGACACATTGTCACCAGGATTCATAAACTTGTATATTGACTGACGAACTAGAAATATTCCTTCCCTTTGCTTCATTGCTTGCATAGTTTTATGGAGTCATGGATAGCTGGACACGGTATTAAATCAGGCTGCATGTTCTATCTAGGTTTTTTGTTCAATATGAGCATGAAGTCTATTTGCTGTATGTGGGATAGCTTTCACTAGGCTTCGTCTTCGGCGGTAGTTAACTCAATACTGTCTGCAATATGTAGAAATTCCATCTGCTTCATGTGTCATTATCACATGTGTATCAAATTCATATATTTTCTTAATGCTTTATGAATAAGCAACGTAGTTCATTCAATTCATTTATTTGTTTTGCTGTTTTTTTAGCTAAAAGGGTATGTGTTGTGAATTTAGATCTGAGGTTTATGAGTTTATTTCAGAAATATGATCTTTTTTCTGGTTGCTGCTTTCTCATAAGGTAGGAGGGCGTCTATTAGAATCACTAGATTTCCCATGAAGAGCATGAACCATGCTTAGGGTGCTTATTTAGTGGAGAACTGAGTCCTTCTTATCATTGCTCTCTTACATTCTTAAGTTTCTTAAACTATTGCATGTGGGACTAAATTCTTAGAGTGATTTTTTCTGGTTAAAGGCATGCATAAAGGTTTGTCTTTAATATCAACCTAATGAATCTTTCCATAATGATCAACTGGTCACCGCTGTCCACATTTGAAATGTATGATATGGGTAAACACGGGGTCTCAACTGAAACATCATTCACTGTTGAAAGCATACTGTTTTTAATGTTTTTTTAATTTTTGAAATGTTCTTGCCCTTTCTTAGGAGTTGAGCAGGAAGTCACTACAAATAGCACAGGGACAGCTAGTATAACTGAAGTACACTCTCCGGTACAATTGTTTTGAATCTTGTGATACAGCTCTATGAATCTGAGCTCCTGTACTCAATGCCTTGCCACAGGCGGAGGGTGCGGTGGGGTGGCAGAAGAGAGGTTATTATTAGGTTAGGATGATGGATAAGCTGGACTTTGGAATTCAGAATGATAACTGTTTATGCATTGAACAACCAGATGTTTATGTTTTTGACAGTTGTTGGAGTCTCTCCAAACTTATGTATTTTGCAGTTTCTTATGCAATTAATGAAGTTTAGTGGAGTTTTGACTGTTTTTGTTTAGTTAGGTTCAATTGCAATCATGAGACAGACAGAACTGGATTGTTGTCGCTTGCTGTTGGAATTTGTATTGCTTGTATTGGAGACTTTGATGCTCATTCGAATTTGTTTTATTCATACTTGTCTTCATGTATCATTTCATGGTACCTCTGGTTATTTCCGTAGTGGTGCATGCTGTTGGACTAGAGTCTTATGTTGTGTTTTGGATTTTGCATCCATGATTGTTTGCTATATTCCGGTAAGCTATTATCATGTTGCTTTCTTGTTGGCATACTCGCTTATGTTGCCATAAGTGGCTAATCTGATCTTGTGTTTCAGTACTCAATGGGTGACTTCTCACTGAGTTCCTCTTTTTTTTTTCTTTTTGTTTAAAATTAATTAATTGCAGGGATCTACTGCCATCTCCAGCGCAGATCTTTTCGGACATGGTTCCGATAATTCTGCTCTTGATATTACCGCAAGTGACCTCATTAACCGATTATCATTCCAGGTACTAACAAACTCTAATGTTTGAGGTTTTGGATCATTATATGCTTTATGGATTCGTTTACTTGTGTGCAAGGGTTTCTTGGCTTCACAATAATTATATTTAGGGCCTGTTCTCGTGTGGGATTTCCAAGCATTCCACTCCATCCTATTTCTTCTGATTCTTTCCAACTTGTGCAACTCTTTCCGGGTCCTTATGCCTCCTGCCAGCTCAATCCCTCTCCATTTCACTCTTACTTCCAATTTCTGACAAATATGAAAATATAACTTCTCCCAACTCAATCCTGGTCTTTCCAACTCCTTTCAACATCCAAGTGCAAACATCCTTCCCGAAAGAACTAGACTTTAGAGGGGAGGAATTTGCTGAATTCATTAGCTTTCTGGAGTATGTGTAAAATGTCTTTGTTGTTTCTCGACTATTGGAACTATGTACTTGGTAGCAGCTAGTGAGAATCGCCATCAGGGGGGTTAGTGGGATCTGGTCCACCTTCCTTAGTTTTAAAAAGCGCAGTAGCGCGCCTTGGCAGGAGGGGCAACCCTTGTCGTCTCGCTCAGACATAGGTGCAGTCACTCCGTAAGGCGGGGCCAAGGCGCGCGCCTCTGCTGGCCTCAAGTTTAAGCGTGCTTCGTGCGATTTGGGCGCCTTCTGGAATCTCACTCAAATTCGAGAAATTGTGCAAAATTACCTGTATCTAGGGATAATAACTGTATTTAAGGACAACAAACTGTTCTTCGTGCATGGATTTTGTGTTGATTATGTCTCAAACTCTATCAGTTGACATTAATTTCAGATCTAGGGTTTTTGAATAAAACCCTAAGTCTGAAAATTACAATTGATGGAGCCAAGTGATGGCAGTTGAGGGCTATTGCAGATCTATGGTTTGGTGGCAACTCAGATGGTTGGTGTCCGGGCGCCGGTCGCCGGTGTTATTTGTGCTGTGAGTGCCTGGAAAGTTCTGTTATATTCTGCTTCTTCTTGACTCCATTTTCTTGATTTTTTTTTTAAAAATTTGGTCAGTGAGCCTGAAAAAATATATGAAAATGTTATGACCGTTGCGCTCTGGTATTTTAGTAGTTAGTCTTCATAAATTTCCAGAATGTTTGTTACTTAATACCATTTTGATTTGTATTTAAATAATTTGAGGTTTTGTTTTATTGTATTCTAAAGTATCTTGTGCCATTTTGACATTCTAACGGCTTATAATGATGCCAAATGTCTATATTGATGCAACTATATAACTTATTTGGGAAACATATGTCCTTTAAATAAATTCCAAAATGCGTCTTGCGTCTGTGATGCATGCTTCTTCTCCTCGAGGCTCTTGCCTTGCGCCTGGGTGCGACTCCTGTTTTTTAAACTAATGGAATGTCCCTTGAGGGACACAGGAGAGTTCCCCTCCCCCTTAGCTTTTCCTTTTATTGTCTCTTCCCCTGGTAGGATGTCCTACCGTCCCACTGAGAGGTAGGACCCCTAGTTGGGCTACCTTAACCAACATAGCCCAATAGGTCTTAGTGGGCCAACGAGGGTAGGGATATGTTTGAAATCCGAAGCGCAAGGGCGTATTAGCCCCCCCCCCCAAAAAAAAAAAACGTCCTTGTCCTGTTTCCCACTCAAGGAAAATGGAGCAACCCTAATACTGGAACCCTGGTGTATTGATGATCAAGTCGCAAAGATCCCCCTGAGCTAGAGCTGATTTGGCAGAAATTGCTGGACTGTATTCGTCTGCAAGTGAGCAGAGCGTTGAAATTGTAGTATCTCATTATGTTTCTTGCCATTGTTTTTGACTTTTTGTACAGGCACAACAAGATTTATCGTCCTTGAAAAATATTGCTGGAGAGACAGGGAAGAAGCTTAGTTCCCTCGCATCAACCTTGATAAATGATCTTCAGGACAGAATCCTTTAAATCAAATTTAGTGTATGTAATCATTCAAAAATTGTGACGAAATACCAAGAGAATGTTTATTTTGCAGGGTGTAAAAGTGAGTTTTCTTACTATTCTTTCGGAAGGCCTTTTGAAATAAGATTTTGGGTACTTTCAGCTTTCCGGCAGGCTTGCTTTTGGCATGTTTTATATGGCGAGGATGCTGGTGTTCGTAGCAATGATGTTAACGGTTCCTTAAAGTTTTGTTAAGTTTCTCCGTAACTTTGACAGAATTTTGGCTGGTTAACGTGGTTGTAGACAATTTCAACTTTCCCGGGCGTCGTCAAGCCCGTGATGGGTTCTTAATTATGTATGTCGAAAATTTGGGAAATTTTCGTGGGCTGAGAAGAAGATTCCAGATCAGTGAAGCTTTTATTAGCGCGAAATTAGTGGATTGGAAAATTACTAGATTAAGTTTTTTCTGTTTTGGGTTCATGCTAAACCCATAAAAAAAGGCTTATTTATTTATTGCAATCGAAAGGACTTTCATTGATGATTTTCTGAGAGTTGTTACTGCCGTACAGGACAGTACATAGGTTTTGTGCATCTATTTGCACTCCAAAACAAAAAAAAAAAAAAAAAGTTATTCAACGTACCTTACATCTTCCGGCGGGGCGTGAAACAGTCAGATGTGCAGCGTTTGCTTTACAAGGCAAAACATCTCCATTGTTTGCCTTATCACTTGTGCCTCATGGGGATCCTCGAATTGTGGAGCCAACTCATGAGGTTTGTTTTATTTTTTTAAATATTTTTTATTAGTTTTTCTTTTTTCTTGATTCAAAAAATAAAATTTCTTATATAATGGATTTATGGGTATTATTTTATTTGGTGAGCTAAAGTTATGAGCCTTTCACTGGAGAGCGTCAGGATTGTGAGGCAAACAATTGGAGAGAAAGCTGATGTGGCAGTGATAGGCCGCTACCGGTAAGCCAAAAAATTGACTAACCATTGGGTTTGCTCTAAGGCCCACTAACCTAAGGGATGGGACGCCTCGCTTGCCGTTTCTTCTTGTCCAAGTAGGATCTTGCAGTTTATCAGAGGCCTAATGGGATAGGATTTCCTACACCACAAATATTCATCTTAGCTAGGACTGACAAAATTTTATCAGACCCAAATTAGGCAAATTTATCCGATCTAGAAAAAGTCAGGTAAGATCATAAACTTTTTGTTTGAATTTACAATTCGGACAATTGGCCATGTTCGAATTCAAATTTGGGTTAGGCTTGAGTTTGAGCATTCAGGTTCGGGTTGTCTGGATTTTTAAATTATTTCGGGTTCGGATAAATTTCGATAACCAAGTTCAGATATCAGATAACTAGGTTTACGTGGAATTTTAGTACAATTTTTGTAGAAAATTTTATAAATACAATTTTAGGCAACCTGGCTTGGACGTTAAAAAATCGAGTTTGGGTCCGTTCACACAAACTTTCAGTCAGAATGTTCAAAAATTATATCACAAATTTGGACATTTAGACAAGCCGCTCTGGATATTAGACATCCGAGTTTGGGTCTGGCAAGAGTGTTCTATTTATAATTCGAATAGGGTTCGGGTATGAAATTTTTGTCCGAGTATCCGATTTGTTCAGACCCAAATCGACCTGGGTACATATTCTTGCCAGCCCTAATCTTAGCTAGTTTTGTTTGAGGCAATTGCTTTCATCTAGGGATGGTAGTGGGTTCGAAGTGATTCAGATCTATTAGACCCAATTCAAATTAAAAGGTCAGGATTTGATCAAATGGGATTTGATGGATCTTAGGCGGGTCTTGGTTTGAGTGGTCATGGGTCGGGTGTGGATCCGGATAAGAAAACTTCAAACCATACCCAATCGGAGACCCCTTAAGACTCGTTAATAATTTTTTAATTTTTTAAATGTAAAAATTGATTAAACCGTAAGTCTAAGTGTTTAAAATCTCTTGAGTTTAGCTGTCTTGTACCATGCCACTTTCTCACATTCTTAATCACTACTCTTGATCCTCAATCTCTCTTTACTCTCCTTACTCTCTTAGTTGCATGCGTTACTCTTTTAGTACCACTCAATCCAAATCTTTTGCATTTCGAAAGAGCATTGTTTTTATATCAAATGTCATATCATTTAAATATATTCTTTGTCATTAGAATGTGAAAATTCTCGTTGGGATACGGAAAAATAATTGCAAAATTTTTTCATTTTGAAAAATGATAAGGACTCGCTAAGAACCTGTGGACTCTTTATAAGCTCAGGGTCTGGGTCTGGAGTAGGTCTGAATTCAAATCCAAAAAAATAAATGGATCTGGGTCCATATAAACCCTACACAAAGTAAAGCCATTGCCATCTCTAGTTCTATCAGTAACAAAGATTCGTCTCTCCACCGTCAGCTAAGGGCAAAGAGCATCACTTGCTTCTCCGCCACATGTAGGGACTTGAGCTTTCTAATGTTCTTCGCTGCTGCTCACCTGGAGTTTCTGGATTCATCCATAGCAATGCAATCCAACCCAAGCATTCCTTCCTCAACATCTAAGCAACATCAAAATTAAATTTAGCGCCTTTGATTGCCCCCACCACCTATGCTATTTCGTGCCATCTGATCAGCATTGTACTGGTCTTTGTGAGTTCGTGCAAACTTCTTCCCACTCCTTTCAGCTTTACCTACTAGTTCACCACCATCTTAGCATCCAAACGTTTCCCTGTGCAAACAAAAGTCAGTTCATGCTCACCAGATGCTCCACAAGCCTATGCACACGCACGCGCCACCTCCTCGCCAGACTTGGCTAACACACTAAGGACCAATCTCTCCCACGGACCTCACTAGCTACCTCACTTCCAATCCCTAATGCCTGGTAGGCCTCTTAGGGCCACTGACACCCAAAAACAGAAATGTAACTGCATAAGATTCACAAGTACTGCAACTTGCCTCCTTGATAAAATGCTTCATAGACAAATTTTACTTCCTAAGGAGAATCTTACAAGCAAACCTCTATGGGTCTGTTCTATTTCACGTTTTAGAGAGATAGATAGGTGTAAGGAGATGTAAGGAGCTGTAAGAAACTGTAAGGAGCTGTAAGGAGATGTAAGGAGGTGTAAGAAGATGTAAGCAGCTGTAAGGATGGATGTAAGGAGTTGTTGAATTGTTGAAGAGTTATATAGTATAAATTGTTTTACAATGAACGTTTTGGATGAAAAATAATAATATTAAAATAATATACTTATTAAAAATAAACAATTAATTAAGTTAATTACACAATAATAAAATATATTAATCCCCATAAATTTGGTGAATAAAATTTCGTCCAAGATTTTTTATATGAACATTAGTTTGATCGAATAAGCAAAGTATAACAAAAAAAAAAAAATTTTTTTGACAAAATTGAATACAACTCTCCAAATAAATTCCTATTTTAAGTAAATAATTTTAAATATAAATAAATGTATGGTCATCTATAATTATATATATTTCATGTCGAAACTCAAATATAATTTACGTCGTTATATTATGTTTTTATGTTTATGTAAATGTTGTGTTCATAAGATATTTATAAATTTTGTATATTGGTAGTATCATTAAAAAAATATACATATTTCTGTAACTAAAATAAATGAATGTTATAGAAAATCTATAAGATGTAAGAAGATGTATGAAGATGTAAGGAGATGTAAGAAGATGTAATAAGAAGATGTAAGGAAATGTAACGATTATGTTAAGGATGTAAGGAGCTGTAAGGAGATGTAATAAGCTGTAAGGAGATGTAAGCTCTTAGCTAAATTCTAAAAAACGCGAAATAGAACGGGGCCAATGTGAAATTTGATCTCGAGATGTAACCTCAGTTGCCATAATCTTCTCCAGAGATTGCTTTGTTGATTTGCTGACGAAATTACTATAGATTTTGTTAGGAAAAATTAAATAATAAAAATTAAGCATAGTTATGCAGAAGCGATAAAGAATGTAGATATTCGAGAATATAAAAGTAAGATCAAGAACAAAAGATAGCCACATGATTTTTTATGTGGAAACCCAAATCGAAAAAACCACGGGCAATGACAATGACATAAAATCCACTATAATATGAGAGAATAAAGATTGATCTCAAAACAAACGCCAAAAGAAGAAATCAACAACGTGATTACAAAATTACTTAAACATTGTCTCACAAATTTAGAAAAATAGTGGAATAGGAGAGGCTGCATTTGGCTCACAAATGCCTCGTAAAATGCCCATGAGAGAGACGTGCCTAAAGGCACTCCGAATGTCAAAATGCCTTAATATGCCCACTATGTTGGGACAATAATCACACTAGATGCCTAAGCAAAATGCCCTTTTTATAGAGAGATCCGGAATTGAAACTCCTTAATGAAGGAGGAGGAAACCAATAGCAAATTCCTAATTCAACCAAATAAAGAGCCGTAAAGAATGATGAATTAGATGGAGATGAATGCTCTTAGTAAATGCAAAACATTAAATAGTAGCAATGCTCAGCCATTACATCGCCTTATGCCGAATAGTAATAAGAAAAAAAACTGACAAAAATTGAAGCAGGCCAAAGGACATGAGGGCCCACGGTCAAACCGTGGACTAAACTGGAAGTCAAGGTGCTGGACAGGGTCAACCAATGTTGGGGCTGCCGAGCCTCGCTGCTGGGATGTGCACGAAGCCCAGCCACTAGGAAAAGAAGCTGGGAAGGCAAGCAGGGCTGTGCATGATGATAAACAATTATACTGGATTATGTCATACTTGGGCCCAGAATCACGTAGCCCATAATAAGGCAATGTGGCAATGTGCATTACTTGTCCATTTGGGCCACTCATGAGAGAGCAAATGAACCCATCTGAGTTGCTTGACTTATTTCGTGATTTTGGGCCACGCTCATACCTAACAATCTCCCCCTTGGACCAAATTCCGAAAACGAGAGAAAAATCAACCCTGTCTTGACGTCAAAATTCTCAATATTAATGAGAAACATCTTTCAACAAAATGATCAAAATTCGGGTCGATGACTCTGACTCTAATACCACTTGTGAGGAAAAATTAAATAATAAAAATCAAGCATGGTTATGTGGATACGTTAAAGGATGTAGATATTTGAGAATATAAAAGTATGATGAAGAATAAATGGTAGCCACATGATTTTTTATGTGAAAACCTAAATTAGGAAAAACCATGGGCGACAACAACACAAAATCCACCATAATATGAGAGTACAAAGATTGATATCAAAGTAAACGCCTAAATAAGAGATTAACAAGATGATTGCAAAATCACTTAAACACTCTTCCATAAATTTAGAAAAATAATGTAATAGAAGAGGATACATTTGACTCACAAATGTCCCATAAAATGGCCATGAGAGGGATGTACCTAAAGGTACTCCTGAACGCCAAAATGCCTTAATGTGCCTATTACAGTGAGATAATAATCAAAACAACTACCTGAGCAAAATGCCCTTTTTATAGAGAGATCCGAAATTGAGACTCCCTCAATAAAGGAGGAGGAAGCCAATTGTAAGATCCCCAAACCCCTAATGCATGATTATTCTAACTTAATAATTTATTTACTATATATTGGTAGGGGAAGTCTTTGGTTTGGAGGTATTATCGCCGCCCCAAGTTGGGCGAGGCTGTTTATTTATCAGACTGAAGGCATTTGTGGCAATTTCGAGCTGCAGTTTGACCATTACACACCCCAAAATATAACCAGATTCAATATCTTCTGACTCTCTCTAACTTAATCATGCTTACTCAACTTGTAAACTCAACATGATCTTTAAGCTCTGCCAAGCCTTCACATTATGCAAGAATCCACTGTGAGCACCTAACGACGTCAAATTGTAAATGCAACAAGTTCCTCTTTCACTTCTTAAATCCTTCAACTTGCTAGAGACAAGTTCGTCCACTGATCCATTACCTAAAACAGAAAACACAAAAATATTCGAAGAATGAGCGGAAGCTCAGCACGTACATCCCTATGCAGTAAAATGAGCTTTGAGTTTAATTAGTTGGACGCCCACATTTCAAAATATTTTGTTTTGCAAACAGGAGAAAGAGAATGCATGAGTAAAGTTGATTGCCGGTTATTATCTGGAAGTGGACCCCTGTTAATGTTTGCAGCGATCTTGAGATAGGTGCACGCCTCCCAAGCCGATCAAAAAGTCTGAGTTGCAGCTGCGTAGGTAAATTAAACGGCATAAGCCCTAACGATTGATAATTGATGGGGCCACTTGCTTAGGTGACAAACATTGCATAAAATGATTCATTATATGAATATCATATTGATTTTCCGTAGTTTGATAAACATGTGAGTTTTCGAAGAACACATGTAATGTACGTACCTGGTCTTTAAGAATCTCCCACCGTTTAATTGAAAATCGTTTATTGGCAGTTTGAAGCGACAGATGTGACCTCACTTCTTCTCCAAATATGTAATTTTTCTTGATTAGTGTAAGATTAAGAAATTTTATCACATTTATCAACTTAATGAATAATTTAAATTCACTGGACTGCTCCTTTTTATTATTAGTATTAGTTTGGTTCCATTTTATTTTTTTGTTTTTGTTCATCTATCTTGTAGCGCTAACAATCACTTAGTGAATGTTCGAGCAATGTAATGGTGTAACTCGTCTTGAGTGTGTTACTAATGGTGTTATCGCCAGTACCATTTGATTTATTATGGAAAGCTTGTTAACCATGTTAGTTCTTCACACTTATTAAAATTAGCGACATTATCAATAATTATTATTGCTATTATTATTATTATTATTATTATTATTATTATTATTATTATTATTATTATTAGAACTGTATTATTTTTGTAATAGTTGTCATTAACGACATTATTACGATTATTGCTTTTCTCTTTAACGAAAAATCGCTAGCCATTAAACTTTGAATAGTGATATGGTTCAAAACAACTTCATAAGCTTGGTATCTCAATCATTATCATTAGTGAAATAAAAACACATAAGCATGTTACGTTAGTAATTCCAAATCACAAAACTAATTGTTCCTTTCCATTTCCTTTAATAACCAAATCCTGGAATTTCCCTAACCCTATTTTCAAACATTCAAACCACTATATCTTCCCCTATTCTCCTCCCCACCATCCTTAGTTGAAAAACAAATCTTGCTATACACTTATGCAATAATATAGTACATATGCTTATATCTCTTTATTTTCGTTCGATTATCGCCTACTAAAGCAACCCAATTGAAATTCAACTCCATCCAACATCTAAACCCCAATTACCGACCCATGACAAACACACATATCCAATATACAAAATTGTAACACCAAATTTTCACTAATTTTATTCAAAGATTCATGAAAATGCACTTAAAATCACCAAATTAACCATAATCAAGCTGTTAGTTTTACTCCAATTTCACATAACCCACACATTAACCTTATACATATATACACATCTTTCTCTATTTAATCATCCTTTAGCTAATTTAAACACTAATAATTCACATAATCAACTTAACCATAATTCAACCCTTGAACTCTAACCCCTCAAGTCCATAGCCTCAGCTCATTCACCCATCATTTATTTCACTTTAATTTCATTCCAATAGACATTAAAATCAATCTCAGCATCATCAAAACAATCAAAATTCAACATAATTTTCAAACCCCTCACTCACCACACTCATCCTCATCCTTCAAGTTCACGACTCAAATCAAACCACCACAATGATTCAAAACGTTTGCAAGTATATACTCATCAATGTTAATTACACCATTTACTAACAAAGTTCAAGCATAACATATCAAAATTTGAATTAAAGGCTAGTTAGGGTTTCACCTCTCAACCACTTGAACACACTCAAAGAGGAGAGAGAACCGGTTGGAACTGGCAGCACTAGGACGGATGGCGGCCCAAGGAGGGACGGCAGCAGTGTGGGTGTCAACTAGCCAGCAGTCGCCGGCGGAACTGAGTAGAGAGGGGATGGCGGAAACAGGGTAGCGAAGGAGAGGGGGGTCTGGTCATGGGAAGCAGGGGGAAATTTGAGGGGGGGTTTGGGTTTATTTACTTGTTTGTTTTTGGGTATTTAGCTGAGGTAGTTTATTTTAAATTTTAATTAACACTTTTTTTCCCTTTTTTTCTACCTTTTATTTGTGGACACATAACCCCTATTCTAGATTTTTCTTATATATATCCAACCTCCTTTTATTATTATTCATTATCTATATATATATATATATATATATATATATATATATATATATATATATATATATATATAGATATAGATAGATAGATAGATAGATAGATAGATAGATAAGTGAAGTAGTAGGTTTGGCTAAAATTAATAAATAAAATTGTACATTTGTTGGGTGGAAAAATTTGGATGAAACATTTTCATTTTTGATTATTACCTAACTCCTTTTTATATACATAACTCACTTTATTATTATTATTATTATTATTATTATTATTACTACTACTACTACTACTACTACTACTACTACTACTACAACAACAACAACAACATTGTTACTATATTCGCTCGTTTATTATTATTATTATTATTAATACTTTACAAATTAGCCCTTTGACAATTAGGCTAATTTTTATTATGCGGCCATTCAAATATTTATTAGCACTTGAATGAATTATTTAGAAGCATTACAAGGTCCATTTTGAGACCACATCGTCGTTTCAACCTGCGATGCATATATATATATATATATATATATATATATATATATATATATATATATATATATAATGCTCAGTTGAAATGCGGCGCCCAACTTGATGAATTGTGACTATGATAATTTGAAGTAATTAACACGAATCTTAGGTTTAGGCCGTTACACCCATAGTCAAGTTCTATTTCATCTAAGTAAAGAGCTATAAAGAATGATGAATTACATGGAGACAAATGCCCTTAGTAATGCACAACCTTGAATAGTAACAATGCCCAACCATTACTCCGTTTTATGTCCAATAGTAATAAGAAAAAAATTGACAGAAACTGAAGCATGCCAAAGGACATGAGGGCTCACAGAACGTTGTTAGGCCTATGGTGAAACCGTGGTCTAAACTGGAAGTCAAGGTGTTGGGCAGGCTCGACCAATGCGAGGACCACTGCGCCTTGCTGCGGGGCTGTGCAGGAAGCCCAGGTGCTGGGAAGAGAAGCTAGGAAGACAAGATGGGCTATGCATGATGATAAGCAATAGTATTAGATTATGTCTTGCTTGAGCCTAAAATCACGTAGCCATAAGAAGGCAATGTGACAATGTGCATCACTTATCCATTTGGGCCAATCATAAGAGAGAGCAAATGAACCCATTTGAGTTACTTGAATTACTATATGATTTTGAGCCACACTCGTACCCAACAGATCGCTTACTTCGTGCAATAAGGCAGCCTAATAGAATAGTATAGGCCCTGCTTTAAAATTGAAAATCCATCTCCTTTTACATGTTATCAAGGGTCAAGAGCTAATTGGCACAAAAACAATTACTGCAATCACTTCACCATAGAACAAGTCATACACCAACCTCTCAACTCCATTTGGCTTCCCCTCTAACAACAAATCTTTAACTAATAAATGCCCCCTTCTTTCCATAACAGGCTCATGATTTGATGAGAATGTACCCTAACCGTTTATCACCACGAACCTTTATACTTGTCCCATTTCTGACCACCTATACCAAACCTTCTGTTCAAAATACTATGCCGTGTCAAACTAGGACAAAAATCAATTTTGTTCGCCATCATGTCATTCTTAGGGTAATGTTTGACATTTGGCATTTTTGGCATTTTGTTTACTATCAATTTTGTTTGCAACACCTTGCGCTAGTAGCACCGTTGCCATGGCAACCCCACCAACACAATGCTATGAAAACCAACCAGGGCTGACTGGTCTGAGCAGCGTTCTAGAAATTAAACAAAATCATTTTACCAATCGAACTAGAAAATTGGTCAAACTCAGTTGACTCGGTCAAATTGGCCAACCCATGATTGGACTGACTTTTCACAGTTCGAATGAAAGGCTTGTTTTTTGTTTTTTTTGGCTTGTTCCAGATTTCACACACCACAGCTCTCGCCTCTCGCAAAGCTAGCCTTTCACGCTATCCCTCCCTGGCCATTTGCCTCCTCAACGTCCTACTCTCTACCATCAACTGCTGTAGTGTTAAGGTCAATCTCTGTTCCTTCTCGACCTCTCTATGCTTCCCAATCTCTGTTCCTTCTCAATATCTCTTGCTTGTTGCCTTGCTTTGAGTTTGAGACTTTGAGTTTGAGCTCTTTACTTTCTCACTTTCAACCTCACGGCTTCAGGAATCAGGGCCATGCTCAGTCTTTTTGCTTGCTGTTAGGCAAAACCAAGTGGAGTTGTAAAACCAAATGCCTCTGCCTACTGGCTGTGCCGGCAGGTATGCTTGCTTACTTCAAAGCCTCCAATTAACTTTGCTTGCTTCAATTGGCTAGTTACTTTGCTTGTTTGATAATTGTCAACTTAGATTAAGTTTAAAATTTCAATTAGCTTAGCTTGCTTCAATTGGTTAGTTCATATTTGGACTTTGGGTTGTCTTGTGAACTTATTCTTGCAATTTACAAATTATGAATCTATGTGTTTGTGAATACTCATAACTCATGTAAATATCACATGTAGGAATGGAATCTCATTCAGCCCTTTCCATTCCAACTTTGGATTCATTAATTATTAATCCTCAATCAATTCATGAAAAAACTAATCCAACATGGTTACACATTGCTATGGCACAATCTAGTGATGGGAAGAAGTTACTTATTTGTAACTTTTGTGAAAAGTAATCATAGGAGGATATAATAATAGAATAAAAATGCATCCAGCTAGACAAAGTAGGGATGTAGCTCCATCTAAAAAGGTGTCTAATGGTGTTTGTTTTCGAATGAGTGAAAGTTTAAAAGAGATTGCACAACAAAATTTAGACTAATGAATGAATAGACACGAAGGGAATCCCTTTAGATCTTCGAACATTGCTCAAGAATTTCTACATCACAATGAAGGAATTTTAGTTAATGAGAGAGGTAATACATAACAATCCTAATGAGAAAATTAATCAAGCAAAAGGAATTCAACTTCAGGGATTACTTCCTATTTTCCTCCAGGGCTACCCTTGGTGCCCAACCTTCAATCAATACGAAATTACGAAGTCCTAAAAATTAGAGGCAAGTTTGTGTGTCGCTCGATTCTTTTATGATTGTCGTCTTTCATTTAATTGTGCTAATTCTATCTACTATGAGGAAATAATTGATGCTATAGCCTCAATAGGTTTTAAATAGAAGGGTCCTAAATTATGATGCTTTGCGAGTCAAACTTTTAGCAAAAATGAAAAATGAAGTTCAGTTGCTTATTAACTCTTATAAAAGTGTTTGAATTGATTGACACTGGATGCACTATCATGAGTGATGGATGGTTAGCATAGAACTTTGATCAATTTCCTTGATTTCCCTCAAGGAATCGCTTTCATTAAATCTGTTGATGCCTCTGCTATTGTGGCTAATGCTCAACTTCTTTGCAATCTTCTTTTTAAAATTGTTGATATGGTTGGTGCGCTCAAATGTTGTGCATCTTATTACCGATAATGGTAGCAGTTTTACAGCTCTTGGGAGGTTATTGAATGAGAGATATGATAATATTTGTTGATCACCATGTGCTGCACATTGTTTGAATTTCATCTTGCAAGATATTTCAAAAATGTCTCATGTTGTTGATCTAGCTCAACGTGCATCTCAAGTGATTAAGTTTTTGTATAATCATAAATGGGCATTGGATTAGTTAGGGAAGAGGCCTGGATGGATGGAAATTCTACATCCAGGGGATATAAGGTTTGCAACCACATTCATTACTTTGAAAAGGCTTTATGAAAATAAGCTCAATTTATAGGCTATGGTTACTAGTTCTAAATTTCATTGTTGGAGATCTAGGTCAACTAAAGCCAAAGCAGCTAAAGAAATCATTCTAAATTCTAAGTTTTGGAATTATTGCTTAGTAATTGTGAAATTGTTGGTCCTCTTATGAGAATGCTTCGTATTGCTTACTTCGATAAGAAGTCGGCTTTGGGCTAAGTTTATGAGGGGATGTATCAAGCAAGAAAGACAATCAAGGAAATATTCAAGAACAAATAAAGATTGTATAGGCCCTACACTCAAATTGTAAAGGATAGGTGAGATAATCAATTGTGCAAAAATACACATGCTGTGACCTATTCGTTGAATTCTGCATTTTAGGATTATCACAGTAGTTTTTGCCAAAAGCTTGAGGTTATGGCTAGTTTACTCGATGTTATTGATTTTGAGATGGGTGGGAGTAGTTCTAAGCTTGTAGATAAGACTAGGATCTTCCATGATCATAAAAAGGGATTTGAAAGGCAATCAACTTTGACTAGTGTCAAGACTACTTGCCCACATATGTAACTAATAAAATTATTTCGAAGTGTTTTTTTTAAAGTACATTTAAGATCATTTAATTTTGAATATCTAAATTTTTATTTGCTAATCTTTTTTTATTTTGTGATTTTCATGTAGATGAGTGGTGGAAATATTTGGATATGATTGTCCAAATTTTAGAAAACTAGCCATAAAATTTCTTAGCCAAAACATATCATCTTTGGGGTATGAGAGAAATTAAAGTGTTTTTGAAAGCATCCACACAAAGAAGAGAAATGAGTTGGAGCATGAAAAAATGAATGATCTTGTCTATATGCATTACAATCTATGATTAAAGAAATAGGTAAGTTAACTTCCTTTTTTCCCCCCCTTGCATGGGCATTGTGGTGATTGTAGAACATAATGTTTATAAGTCTTCCTATATGATTATAGGCTTTACAACAAGAAAAACCCCTATGATCCAATTGATATTGACTGTCTAGAGAAAATTGGTTTTTAGGTGGTTGAGGATGATTCTGAAAGTGTGTTAGAATATGATGAGTTGGAAGAAATGCTTCACAATGAACAAGTCAATCATCCTCCTCGTCAACCTAGAGTTCGTATGTAATACATACACTGATTATATTTTGACCTCCCTCATGGATGCCCATGTAATGCTACACCCATGGAGTAAGAAAAGAGTAAAAAACCGATTCCAGCGCAAACCACGGTCGGACCATGGTGTCTGCCACGGTCCGTGGTGAGTTGAGAAACTATTGCCTCTTCGTCTTCCTTTGGCTGTGTGGCTGAAAATATCCTAGCTCTCCTATAAAAGGGCATTGTTTAGCAGTAGAAGAGAAGGGCATATGCATAGAGAAATAGATAGAATTCAAGCAAGAGTTGCATAGTTTATCTTCTTTCTCAAATTTTTGCTCTTTTTAGTTTAGATTTTTTGTTTGGTATTTGTATTTGTGAGAACTCTTGAGTGTGAGCATTTGATCTTGAGACAGTTCGAAGCCCTTGGTTAAAGGCTATCCTCAGTTAAGCCCTTCCGCTCAGATTTCGCAAAATATTGGTTAGTTATTTAATCCTTAATCATGAGCGAGTAGCTTTTATTTTGTTTAGGGATTTAGTAGTTCATGAAAGTATAGTTGGATCATGTTTTAATCTAAAGAATTGTGCTTATTTTCATAATTGGCTTGATTTCATTCTATCAAGTGATTATGATGTTGTGAGTGGATTTTTGGTTAAAAATCGCTTGCACACTTGAAACAATTGAGTGAAAAACTGAAAGGTGACATTTGATTATTAGACTACTCTATAAAACTTGACTTAACATCATCTTGAGAGAGAGATTTGCATGTTAGGAGGACATAGAGTGTAATTGAAGATGTTTAACTTGGATTAAGACAAATTAGTTTGAAAGAACGACTTTTACTTAGTTTAGGCAAATTTGGTTGAGTTCGAAAGAATAGACTAAATTTTTGGATAGATTGTAAATCCTCGAAATTAACCGGTTAGAGAAGAGCACATACTTATCATTTTGATCCAATCAACTTTCATAACTACGCGAATTCCTAGGCATGTTTCCTTGATTGATTTAAAAATTAGTGAATTAGAAGTTGTTAAGTCGAACCATCTTGAATTAGAATTTTACTTAGGATATTTTGGTAGACAAAACTCGATAGACTACATTGGTCCCTGCGGAGCGATCTTTTTATCTATACTACGACTACCCATGCGTTTGCGGCAGTGGTCAGTGAACTTAGTCCAAGGTGGAGATTGTTGGGTTTACTATGGTTTAAATTCCGTTCCCCAGTCCACCATGGAGCATCAGAAGTCTTGGCCGCGTTCCGTGGTCAAACGCACTTTAGCAGCAGCCTTCCGGTGGACTCCATGGATGGTCAGTGGGCCAGATCACGGTCTATGGTGAGCGCGGCAACTGTTTCTACTAGGGTTTCCTCAATCTCAACCCTTTGATTTCTTTATAAGGGGCCTAGCCTTAGGCTCCAAGAGGCATCAAACGCATCAGCAATACACAAGTATCATTCGAACATCTAGAAGGTTGTTCTTCTCTTCAATAAGCCAATAATTACACTATTTTTATTTTAAGAGAGAGTGTTCTAAGTGAATTTGTAATTACTAGTTGATCTCGTCTTAGGACACATCGCTCTGAGATCAATTCTGTACTCACCCATCACCATAGTGGAAATTTTTTACTCATCGTCGCCCCTAGTTTTTCCCTTTTAGGGTTTTCTATATAAATCTTGGTGTTTATTCTCTTATGTTGTTATTATTGTATTTTGTGATTCCTTATTGTTTACACTCAAATCCTAACAAATCCTAACAGGATGCATCGGGAGAGATCAACTTATCCAATCATACTGTTTAATGTACCCTAGTGCAAATTGAAAAAGGAAAGCATGGCATGATTTGTTAATTATGTTACAATCAGAGATAACATTTTCAAATACATCCAATACTGATTGATAACTATTTTTGGAACATCTAGTTACGTGTTACTTATAATTTTCATCACAATCCCTTTTAAGAATAAGTTATCTAGAATCAACTTATTGTAATTGGGTAAGGATCCTAAATCTTTTTAGCAAAGTTTTTAAGTGACAATGTGTGTTTAATGGACGTATCCACCATGGAGCCCTCCTTCTCTACCATAGAATCGCTGCCATATTCACCAGCATGTTCCCCTCCAATTGTGTAGGCATTGCCATCAGCAGGGCCGCTTCCTCCACCAGCACCATATGCATGGCCTCTTTCCGTTGCACCACTACCAATACCACCACTGCTGCCATATCCTCCAGTAGTCGCTCCACCAGCACTTTAAGCGCCACCTTCACCACCACCGTATGCACCATCCCCACCGGCACTATAAGCTCCTTCATGGACACCACCTTCACCTCCTCCATAGCCTCCAATATACTCCCCACCAGCACGGTATGCACCACCGCCACCACTTCTACCACTAATGCCTCCACCATAAGCATTGACACCGACATAAGCGCCACCAGCATATATATGGTCCTCCATGACCACCTTCTTCACTGCCTTCATTGCCACCAAAGTGTTCTCCCCCCTAAGCATAGCCACTACCTCCTCCACGTCCTCCACCACCACCAGCATAAGTACCACCTCCATTGCTAGGGAGATATGCTCCTGCATGTTCACCTCCTTCACCACCTCTGTAATAGCCCGACCCTACATCATATTGTTTTAATTAAGCCATGTTATTCAGTTTTCACATTTATTTATCGCATTTAATCATCTCGGTTGGGAGAATTCAATTTTGGGTCCCACTTTGCAATTCAAGTTTCATTTACCGTATTAATTTCGGAAAAATTTATAGTAGGCCTCGATAATTATGATTTAAAAGATGAAATCATTTTTCATAACATTTCAAAAATTTCATTTCGAGCAACGAAACAAATTTATCGCACTAGGTTTACTTTTCTTTCCGAACCCGAACTCATTCATGGTAAATTTTGGCCCAACAAGTTCCTAATCCATTTGTTTAGCTAATTACCATCATTAACCCTAATTTCAATTAGCAAAGATATTATTTTGGGGGGTTTTGATTTTCAGCCAAGTGTTTTTACATCAATTTTTAGCCAAGTATTTATGTCAACCAAGTTTATAAGATAAGCATGCATATCACAAACAAAGGCTAGCATCCTCTCTTCTCTCTCTACTCTCTCTCTACCCGGCCTCTCCCTCTCTCCAGCCCTGCCACCACCATTCTGGTGGTTTCAGGCCACCAGCCGCCACCTCTATAGCCACCAGAATAGCCACCAAGTCAGCCACCATCCATTCTCCACACCCCCTCAAGCATCAAACCTCAAATTACACCCCTTTATGCATGAACAAGTGAGTAAACCCTAACTTTATCTTGTGATTTTGGTTGTATTTTGGTTTTGATTCTTGCTTTGATTGTTAATTATCTTGTTTTGATGAAATCAAGAGTTAGTTTGATGTTTTGCTGGATGGATCATCTTGAAAGAAAGAAAAAATGGAGGTTATTCATGTTCATGCAAGTTTTGGGCGTAATTATGGATTTTGATTATTTTAACTGAGATTTTGTGATCTTTGGCATTTGTAATGGGTATCAAGATGTTCATTCTGATTTATATAAGTTGAATAATGATTTTAGTGGGGGTTTAGGTCAAGAGAAGATTGCATATGGGCTGTTATGTTGTAAACAGACCCCAAAACAGGGGCGAGTTTGTGAACAAACTGGTAATAATTTTCACACCCAAAATTCATGATTTTTTGTGTAATGCTAGTTTGAAGAGTTATCTTTTAGTAGGCTTTGGAATTACTCAATTTTGAGTTGTGTGGACAAAGTTATGACCAATTTACTCAAGACTATGCAGAATACATTGAAACTAGGAGCTGAACTGGAACAGTAACTTCACGGAGCAACTGGTATTGATTGGGTTACTGAAAAATTGTGATTTTTGGTGTCTGGATATATCAATGAGTTATCTTTCAAATTCCTTTTGAATCGTCTTAATCCGAGTTCTGTGGAAAAAATTAAGGTCATTTTGCTACGACTGCGCAACTTGAACTAAAATTGTGCACGTCTGTGTTCTACCCTAATTTTAGGGACATTACTATGTGAATCAGGATTTGTGTCCTAAATCAAAGTTTTAGTGGACATTATTAGCTTTTCATATTGGGGTTTTGTATCTAATTTGGAGGTCAGGAGTGAAACATATGGATTTTTTAATGCAGACTATCAAACAGTAACATGAGTGAACACAGAACTTTGTGACATTTGGAAATATTTTCAGAAGTTTCTATATAATTATGGGTATTGCAAGGAAATTATAAAGTGTAGTAAGTTCAACCAGTTTGATTATGTATAGAAACTTACTTTGGTTTGAAAACCGAGTTAAGTGTCTATCAGATCTACCGAGGTTATTTGAGCCTTTATGAACCTCACAACACCCTTCATAGCATTAAACCTTCCATTATCCATTTCAGAATTATTGCACATTCTATTATTCATTTCAGAAGCATTACACTTGTCATTATCCATTTTTGAAATATCAGAAACCCATATTTCATTTACATCAATTAAAATCGTTTCATTATCACCTTAATCATTTCCATTTGGTCTATTTTACTTCAATTTATTGCATTTCAAGTTCAGTAACCCTAACTGATTTAAATCAGTTCATTTTGGTTTAACTTGTCTTATATTGAATTAAAATCAGTTTATTATATTGAAATGCACAAGTTATGTATCCCATTTCATTATTCAACTTCTGTTACATCTACTTTTACTTACTCAATTATACGAGTAAGGATCATTTACTGACTACACATACTTACAGTGATATTTATGAAACAGAGTTGAGGCCTAGTCTATCATTTTCATTATGCATAAGTATTATCAAATGAAATATCATTTTTAAAGACTTCAGGTACGTCCATTGCCTGTATCTTTAGAAATCACAGTGTATTTATCAACGTTATCATGTTTTGGTAAGTACATCAATGAATCAGTTTACACAGTAATTTATCAGTTAATTAGTGACCCCATCAGTTATCATCTATAGGGCATTTGCCCTTCAATTACCCGTGCGGCTTCAGACCAGGTCCCCGATCGGCTTGGTAGGTGTCCACCTATCCATAGATCGTAACAGCATCAAGGGGTTCACTATCAGATAATAACTAGCAATGCAGCTTTATATCATCTTGTTCACTGTTTTAACTAAATGAATTGCAAAGCGGGCCCAACCAGTGTTTCAATGATCATTTAACAATTCAAGAATGCATGTACTGAGCTTCGGCTCACAGTGCGAAATGTTTTCATGTTTTGTTTTAGGCAAATGCTCAGAGAATTGCCCTCATGCTAACAAATCAGCTGAAGAGAATAAGTGAAGCAAGGAGATCCAGGTGGATCAGAAGTAATGCAGTATATGCATACCTTAAAGCTGTATATTGAATTCTTCTGTGGATGAAGATGTAAACTATATAATGATTTATTTTACTATGGTTTATAAACCCTTTATAGGCTAATACTTGATGTGAGTGTATATGTTTGAGGTTATGCTTAGCTATATTATTTATAGCACTCATGTTTCAAGCCTTGTCCTTTTGGACGGCGGTAATGTCCCTATCATTGGGTTATCTAGATTATAATTAAGGGATTTATTAAGGAGGATATAAACAGTGAAACATGTTTAATTTGGGGCGTTACAGATTTGGTATCAGAGCCAGATTGAGATTTTCTTTATGGGATATGGATTATAGAGTTAAGATACTAAGACAGTTGGTTAGTGAAGAATGAAGATTGTTATGATATCATCGGAGATTTGTGACAATAGTAATGTCTGCAATGTGTATCAGATTATTATGACAATATTCTTCTTTGTCAGATGGATCCATGCAATGTGTATATAGTTGATCTCAAGCATCAGATTCGAGGGTGAGTTTTAACAACAAGTTAAAAGTGCTCCAATGCATTTAGGTATGTATGATCATATAAGCCACCCATCTGAATGGTATGCCATCCTTCTAGCTGGAATTATTTATTTATGGGATGTAAACCCTTGTACTCCGGGCATGTAGCCCGTAGAGTTGTGGTCTCCGGCGTGTAGCCGTTGAGCTTGATTTGATATCCTTTTATACTTCTATTGATTGCAGATGATGTGATGTAAGGCTTTAAGTCTAGGAATTGACCAGCTTGCAGGCGAAACTCTGTCCGTTTCGCCCCAGAAATTGCAGAATCATAATACTCGTAGCCCTAGGGTTGGGGGTTGTTACAAATGTATCCTATGACGGGCCATTGACTCATTTTGAGGTTAAATGCATAGGGAAAATCAAGTATGGGCAGATTACATAAGTTCAATCAACTTGATAGTTTTAATCAGTGCACCAGGACCTACTTTGAAGCAACTTTTGTCCATGATCACCATGATTTACGCAAGTGTTTCCTATCCTGACTTTAAGTTTAAGGCGATGTCTTTCATATGAAATAAGTTTCAAGTGGATTGGAGGTCACTTGATTATCCAAAATTGTCGGACAAGTCAAAGTCTGCAAATTGGGCAGAATCCTAATGCACAAGGTCTGGGTTTAGTTTAGTCCACTTCCAGCCTATGCATTGACCTATGTTGCAGCACATTTGGAGACCAGTGGTCAATGAAATTCTATCTAGAAGTCTGATGGTACAGACTGTTCAAGTCAGTGGATACATACAATTTTGAGCTTATATTCCCTCATCATATGGGTGCCATTTTGTGTGCTTCTCGAATCCAAGTGGCAATTGCTTCAATATGCTTCATTGATTGCAGATATTGTCTTCTATAACCAAGAATCTCATCTAGGTGAGCTATAAGGGGGGGTTCTTGATGTAGTATCCCCTGAATTGTAGGATTTTGGAGAGGCTTGTTCTATGGTACATAAGTTTGAAACATTGACTACGAACTATTCCATATAAGAGGAACCAAGGACACTTTAGAGAGACATTTTGCTTCAATCCATTGCAATTCAAGACTTGCTTAAATTGCCCAAACTCTGCAAGCAGACCATTGACTCCACCTTCATTTGTGAAGTAGACATTATCCTTGAAAATATTTCACTGCACCTTTTGGTAACATATCATCTGCCATTGTCTTTGTTGGATTATTAACTGTTGGATACTCCTCACTTCGACCAGGGGCTTCATCTTTTTATATTCATAACATCTCCCCATCTAGTTGCATCATCATTTACTCTCATGTTACATCTTCATCAGTTCTGGTCACCTTTTCCTATTATTTAAGAGCCGAATTGCTGCTAGTAGCTGGTTTATAATTAGGTTGCAACCATGTCAACAGATCATAATTTTGTAGCATGCCTGAACAGAAGGTAGATCTTAACTATGCTTTTTATAAGGGTTGATTGTTGCCCAAATTGTGGAATCCATTGCTAAGGGGAACGCAATGTGTCTACCTTTTTGGCTGATTCAATTTAAGTTTCCTTCCGGAGATCACTTGCATAAAGCTTAACTTTGACAGTCAAAAAATTTTTACCATGCATTTGGATTGCATCAGTGAGAAATTTTAATGGGTTACTGCCCCTTGAAAAAAATACCTTCAGTTGATTCAGACTAAAAAACTCTAGAGTGGAAAGTATGACCCAGTGGAACTTGAAGAATAGATTCAAGGAATGTAGAGGTTCCAGGGGATAAAAAGGTGAACATTGAAACATTTTATCTAATAACGGGTGAAACCGATATTTGGTGGAACACTCTTAAGAATAGGCTCTTAGGGCATGACTTCATTTGGAGCCGATTTGTGAAAGAACTAACTACACTGCTCAGGATTGCCAAGTAGGAACTAACAACTGCACGAGGTACGATAGCCCAGAGCACCTTATTGCTGCCTGTTCCTGAGGATTGAAGGTTGTAGACAAGGGCTCTCACCTTCAAATCCCACAAATGTAGGAAGCACTCATGTGTTGAGCAAGAAGAAAGCTATCATCTTTGGTATGGTAGTTACTAGAGCCCTCTTTTAATTTTGAAACTATTTTGTGTATTGATTGATTCAGTTGCCACTCATTCATTTATATTCACACGATATGCCATGCAAGTGAACCTTGAGAATAAGAAGGCAGAAACCAATTATAGAATCAAGTTATCCAACGACTCTAGAATTGAGTGTTCTACATCTCATAAATTTGTTTCAATTACTGTTGGTGAGATAGTCTCCCCTGAAGTTCTGATTCAATTTGACTGGCCAGACTTTGATATCATTTTGGAAATGAGCTGGTTGTGTACTTATGGGTTCCAGATGGATTGTGATGACCCTAAGGTTATTTCAAGAGAAGATCAAGGGAGAGAAATATGTTTCATGGTCACAGAAAGAAAAAGAAAAAAAAAAAAAAACCTTGTCCTTTAAATTCTGTTATGGAAACAAATGAGCTCTTATGTCAAGGATATGTTATGTATTGGTGTCATGCTATTAACAATCAACCTAAGGAAGAACAAGCAGAAGATATCCCTATAGTTTGTGAATTTAAAGATGTTTTCCTGAAAAGCTATCCGGATTTTCCCCCCAAGAGAAAGTGATTTTGAGATTGAATTATCCCTAGTGCCTAACCTATTTCAAAAACCCCATATCGTATGGCCCTAATTGAGCTTAAAGAACTGAAGTTTCAATTAAAGGAGTTATCACAGAAGAGATTGTCACAGAAGAGATTTATCAAACCATCCAAGTGTGCCACCATGGGGTGCCCCGATTCTATTTGTAAAGAAGAAAAATAGAACCTGGAGGTTATGTATTGATTACAGAGAGCTGAACAAGATTACCATCAAAAACAAATACCCATCACCCCAAGTAGGTAACTTATTTGATCAACTGCAAAGAACATGAGTCATATATATAAGATAGATTTGAGGTCAGGGTACCATCAACTTAGCATTATATCTGAATACATTACCAAAACCACACTACGGACCATGTATGGGTCATGATGAATTCACTGTGATGCCTTTTGGCCTAATAAATGGCCCCACGACCTTTACAGATCTTATGAATAAAGTTTCAGACCATATCTAGACAGGTGTGGGGGTATTTATAAAAGATATCTTGAAATACTCCAAGGATAAAGATGAGCATATTGTTCATTTGAGGACAATGTTATACACCTTGAGGGAACATCAATTACATAGCTAATACAAGAAGCATGAGTATTGATTAGAAGCAAAGGTATGTTTGGAATATATGGTTTCAAAGGAAGAGATTAAGGTCAATTTGCAAAAGGCGAAAGTAGTTACAAAGTGCCAAAGCTCCACCAATGCACTGAGACTAGAAACTGTTTGAGTTTAGCAGGGAATTATCAAAGGATTTGTCAAATATCATCTTCCCGGACCAATTTGTTGAAGAAAGCTATAAAGTTAGCAAGAAGTTAAACTGGTGATTTATGCCTCCCAACAACTCAAGCCTTATGAGAAGGATTACCTACCCATGATATGGAGTTAGCAGCTGTAGTTTTTGCAGTAAAAATGTGGAGACATTACTTATATGGGGTACCATGCAAAATCAATACTGATCATCAAAGCGTGAAGTATATCTTCACTCAGAAAAAGCTCAATCTACATGAAACATTAGTTATGGCAGATCCAATGTCAACCAAGATAGGAAAAATATTGTGGCAGGTGCACTAAATAGTAAGGCACAGCATATCTTGAACACTGTAGTAGCTACTCAACTGAATCTCTTGAGAGAACTCGAAGACTTAGCTATTCAATTAATGTCAAACAGAAAGGCGAATGTTCAATTGCTAGCACTTACCTTACAGCCCTCCCTAATGGAGGAAATTCGAAGTGAATTAAGATAGTAATCCTGAGCTCCAAAGAGTAAAGCGAAATCTTGAGAAAGGGATTCAATTTCAAGGGATTTTGTCATACGATTCTCTTATATACAGTGCCTGATCAGAGGTTTCAAGCCTGTTTTGGCAAACATTTTAAAGAGCCTTTGAAACTATATTGAATTTTAGCAGTTCTTATCATCCTGAAACGGATGGGCAAGCATCTAAAAATATCAATGGATCCAACTCTTTTGAGTTGAAGGCTATAGTACTTTATGACCTACGACCAACATGTGCATTTGAAGAAAGTATGAAACTTTCAGTCCCACATAAAATATCAAGATAAAATGACGGCCGACATTGACAACAAAATCATCTTTTGAGTCATGAAGATCTTCTTCAGCATTAATAAAGTTTTTTTTTTTTTTTGACAGTCTTACCAACTAAGGGTGTATGGAGGTTGCACTGTGACCTAAATTGAGGTCAAGATCTTTTGGACCATATCAGTTCATGGAAAGGTCGAATTCCATAACTTATCTACCAGATCTGCCTATATAACTCAAACATGTGCATAACATGTTCCGTGTTCCTTACCTTACAACTCAGGTCATACATTTCAGATCCTGACCATGCTGTCATAATCAAATCTATTGCAGCCATTGAGGGTCTTGTGTTTCAAGGGCATCTAATTCAGATATTGGATCACAAGATTAAGCAGTTCAGTATCAAGCAGATACCTTAAATAAAATTACTTTGGGCAAATCATACCTCCTCAGAAACTACTTGAAAAACTGAGGATCAAGTAAAAGTCACGTACCCATATTTATTTGGAATAACCTTACATCTATTGGCAACTCTCATAAGTTTCGAGGACGAAACTCTTTAAGGGGGGAAGGTTGTAATAGCCCGACCCTACATCATATTATTTTAATTAAGCCATGTTATTCAGTTTTCACATTTATTTATCGCATTTAATCATCCCGGTTGGGAGAATTCAATTTTGGGTCCCACTTTTCAATTCAAGTTTTATTTACCGTATTAATTTCGGAAAAATTTATAGTAGGCCTCGATAATTATGATTTAAAAGATGAAATCATTTTTCATAACATTTCAAAAATTTCATTTCGAGCAACAAAACAAATTTATCGCACTCGATTTACTTTTCTTTCCGAACCCGAACTCATTCATGGCAAATTTTGGCCCAACAAGTTCCTAATCCATTTGTTTAGCTAATTACCATCATTAACCCTAATTTTAATTAGCAAAGATATTATTTTGGGGGGTTTTGATTTTCAGCCAAGTGTTTTTACATCAATTTTTAGCCAAGTATTTATGTCAACCAAGTTTATAAGATAAGCATGCATATCACAAGCAAAGGCTAGCATCCTCTCTTCTCTCTCTACTCTCTCTCTACCCAGCCTCTCCCTCTCTCCAGCCCTGCCACCACCATTCTGGTGGTTTGAGGCCACCAGCCGCCACCTCTACAGCCACCAGAACAGCCACCAAGTCAGCCACCATCCATTCTCCACACCCCCTGAAGCATCAAACCTCAAATTAAACCCCTTTATGCATGAACAAGTGAGTAAACCCTAACTTTATCTTGTGATTTTGGTTGTATTTTGGTTTTGATTCTTGCTTTGATTGTTAATTATCTTGTTTTGATGAAATCAAGAGTTAGTTTGATGTTTTGTTGGATGGATCATCTTGAAAGAAAGAAAAAATGGAGGTTATTCATGTTCATGCAAGTTTTGGGTGTAATGATGGATTTTGATTATTTTAACTGAGATTTTGTGATCTTTGGCATTGGTAATGAGTATCAAGATGTTCATTCTGATTTATATAAGTTGAATAATGATTTTAGTGGGGGTTTAGGTCAAGAGAAGATTGCATATGGGCTGTTATGCTGTAAACAGACCCAAAAACAGGGGCGAGTTTGTGAACAAACTGGTAATAATTGCCACACCCAAAATTCATGATTTTTGGTGTAATGCTAGTTTGAAGAGTTATCTTTTAGTCGGCTTTGGAATTACTCAATTTCGAGTTGGGTGGACAAAGTTATGACCAATTTACTCAAGACTATGCAGAATACATTGAAACTGGGAGCTGAACTGGAACAGTAACTTCACGGAGCAACTGGTATTGATTGGGTTACTGAAAAATTGTGATTTTTGGTGTGTGGATATATCAATGAGTTATCTTTCAAATGCCTTTTGAATCGTCTTAATCCGAGTTCTGTGGAACAAGTTAATGTCATTTTGCTACGACTGCACAAATTGAACTAAAATTGTGCATGTCTGTGTTCTACCCTAATTTTAGGGACATTACTATGTGAATCAGGATTTGTGTCCTAAATGAAAGTTTTAGTGGACATTATTAGCTTTTCATATTGGGGTTTTGTATCTCATTTGGAGGTCAGGAGTGAAACATATGGATTTTTTAATGCAGACTATCAAACAGTAACATGAGTGAATACAGAACTTTGAGACATTTGGAAATATTTTCAGAAGTTTCTATATAATTATGGGTATTGCAAGAAAATTACAAAGTGTAGTAAGTTCAACCAGTTTGATTATGTATAGAAACTTACTTTGGTTTGAAAACCAAGTTAAGTGTCTATCAGATTTACCGAGGTTATTTGAGCCTTTATGAACCTCACAACACCCTTCATAGCATAAAACCTTCCATTATCCATTTCAGAATTATTGCACATTCTATTATCCATTTCAGAAGCATTACACTTGTCATTATCCATTTTTGAAATATCAGAAATCCATATTTCATTTACATCAATTAAAATTGTTTCATTATCACCTTAATCATTTCCATTTGGTCTATTTTACTTCAATTTATTGCATTTCGAGTTCAGTAACCCTAACTGATTTAAATCAGTTCATTTTGGTTTAACTTGTCTTATATTGAATTAAAATCAGTTTATTATATTGAAATGCACAAGTTATGTATCCCATTTCATTATTCAACTTCTGTTACATCTACTTTTACTTACTCAATTATACGAGTAAGGATCATTTACTGACTAGACATACTTATAGTGATATTTATGAAACAGAGTTGAGGCCTAGTCTATCATTTCCATTGTGCATAAGTATTATCAAGTGAAATATCATTTTTAAAGACTTCAGGTACGTCCATTGCCTGTATCTTTAGAAATCACAGTGTATTTATCAATGTTATCATGTTTTGGTAAGTACATCAATGAATCAGTTACACAGTGATTATCAGATAATTAGTGACCCCGTCAGTTATCATCTATAGGGCATTCTCCCTTCAGTTACCCGCGCGGCTTCAGGCCAGGTCCCCCGGTCGGCTTGGCAGGTGTACACCTATTCATAGATCGTAACAGTATCAAGGGGTTCACTATCAGATAATAATTAGCAATGCAGTTTTACATTTATCTCATTCACTGTTTTTAACTTTAAATGAATTGCAAAGCGGGCCCAACCAGTGTTCAATGATCATTTAACAATCCAAGAATGCATGTATTGAGCTTCGGCTCACAGTTCAAAATGTTTTTCATGTTTTGTTTTAGGCAAATGCTCAGAGTATTGCCCTCATGCCAGCAAATCAGCTAAAGAGAATAAGTGAAGCAGGAAAATCCGGATGGATAAGAAGTAATGTCGTATATGCATACTTTAAAGTTGTATTTTGAATTCTTCTGTGGATGAAGATGTAGACTATATAGTGATTTATTTTACTATGGTTTATAAACCCTTCATTGGTTAACACTTGATGTGAGTGTATATATTTGAGGTTATGCTTAGCTATATTATTTATAGCACTCATGTTTCAAGCCTTGTCCTTTTGGACGGCGGTAATGTCCCTATCATTGGGTTATCTAGATTATAATTAAGGGATTTATTAAGGAGGATATAAACAGTGAAACATGTTTAATTTGGGGCGTTACAACCTCCATAACCATTGGTATGCCCTCTAGCATGACCATAGGCACCTCCACCCCTACTAACACTACCATCATCACCTCCACTAACATAAGCACCACTGTCAGCATATGCTGCACCACATCCTTCACTGCCACCACCACCACCACCATATCCACCTGCATGCAGTAAATCGCCACCATAAACAGCTCCACCGCCTCCTCCACTGCCACCACCACCTCCACCCGCATATGCACTAGGACCGCCATAGCCTCCTAGACCACTCACATCATGCCCTCTAAGTTCATAGGTGAGGAAAGCCCTAGTAGCAGAGTAGACACCTATGCTCAATAACAAGAAGAAAAATGCACTAGTGATTTTGTGGGTAGCCATAGGAATGCTTTTTAGGATCCCAAAAGAAGAAGATTCCCAATGATAAGAAAGAGAGATGTATTTCTAGGAAGAAAGAGGGATGCAGAACCATGTGAAGTGCACCAGGGGTGGTTGAAGCACATGGAAAAGGACCCCACTGCTTGGTCCTTTCCTTGTCACTAAAAACAATTTAGTGGCTTTGGTTTTTTCTGTTGTTATTAATCATTGAATTATTGGCAGCGTGGATCTAGCGAGAACTTTACAACAGTCCCTTATTATAAAGTATTCTAGATTTATTAATACCAGAGAGGCCAGCAGATAAAAAACTTGATCAGCTAGATTTTGCATTAGTTTTATCCAACAAATCAGAGAGATCTAATTCGAGCAAATCATTAAACATGCAGAGATGATCACGTATTTTGGAAAATAATGGATGAGCAGATGAATTCTAGTGCAAAAATGATTAGGGTAAGATGTTTAGAAAAATAATATTTGCAATCAGGAAGCTAGCTAATTTTGACATATCTAAAGCAAAGATATAGGAGATGAGAAATAGAGGGTAAGCACATGGCCCCCACACTATCAAACCATGGTTTTTAAAGACTTCCAAAAACCGTGCATATTTTGGTGTAAATCATAAGTGAATGAATTGAATGTCCATACATAGACTAGAATCTCGGGCTGTTGGTGAAATTCTAAGTCATGTAATAACCTATAGAGGAAAAAGTAACAGATCATACCAAAATAAATTGGCAATAGGATGAATCCAGACACTGGTTCACGAACCTAGAGCAATGCTTCCACTATTTTCTTATATTTCTATTATGCATATTTTCAGGAAGGGTAATATTGCAACTGATTGGATTGCCAAATTAGGATATATTTTAAGGTCCACTTACACTTTTTCACCCCTGTGCATTTGACTTTATATTTATACTCACATGCGATAATTTATGTAGAACATTCAAGAGAAGGGTTATTTAATGTTACTTGTACTTGCCCATAAAAAAATTGGCAATAGGGTGAGAAGTTGTTAGGCTCTAAATTGTCACATTTTACATGCCTCTTTCACATGATTTTAGCTCGTATAATAATATAATCTTTAGAATTTTACTTGTTTTATTTAGGATTTTTACTTGTTTTATTTACTTTTGTAGGTAATAGGTCCAACAGAGCAAGTGCTGCGAAAAGGAGTAAAAAGACAAAAAACAACAGCAGGCGGGCAAAGCCGGCCACCTGTGCCACCGTGGCCAGCAAGGTGGCACGGCCGTGCCTCTCCTTCCGCTCCCCAGCGTTGTTTCGTCCTCGCCGCTTCCTATTTAAGGCCACTTCCTTCGGGACTTTTGGGGGGTTCTTCCATGCGATTTTTAGGGTAGTTTAGTTTAGGTTTTAGGGAATAAACACCCCATTGAGAGGATTAGATTAGGATTGTATTGGATTAATTTTGGATTCAAGCATTGGGATTTGAAGTCCTTCCTATCAATCTATAAGTTTTCCCCTCTCTCTCTACCTTTATATTTCAATTTTGTACTTGTACGTTCTTGTCATGATTATGTTAGTTTATATTGTATTTATTTTTAATGCTTAGTTTTCATTGTTAATCCATGTTTTATTAGGCCGTTAGATTTGATTAGTGTTATTCCCTTTCCTCCATCTTCATGCTTGTTTTGTTCTTTGTTAGTTTAGGTTTGAATTTGAGTTTTTGTGTTTTGTTGTTGATTAGTTGGTAGATTTTGTTGGCTTGAATTGTGATTAGCCTCTTGATGGCTAATTAGTCCTGTATTAGGCCTAATCATACCCAATCTATGCCTAGAACTTATAGTTTTCTCTTACGTCCGCTAAGTGTTCGATGAAATGTTTGAAAGAACTTTCATCCATATTTTTGGGCGATTGACTTATGCTAAGAGGTGAGGTCAATTAGCTAGTGTGAGAGAGGGAATAGTTGAGTTCGGGACATAAACATGGTATCCGATTTGAGCTAGGTTCAGGGGTTGCTAATTTTATGGTCTAATTGGGTTAACCCCATGAAAACAGGTTGTTAAGCTAATTAGACTAGCTCATGACCCTTGAGAGAGGGTTTGGATGGTTTTTGATGGTACAACCGACCATCTCTCGTTTATAATGTAGTTTGGATAGGTTACGACTCGTCTCAATTAGTTGGTTCGTCTATTGGTCAAATCACAACTCTAAGTCGCTTTTTCTATATTTGTTAGCATAGTTTAGTTTACCCTCCTTCCCTTTCGGTTAGCCTAGCTTGAACCACTTAAATGAATCTCGGTACTTGAAACCCAACTCCCAGTGGACGACACCCCGAGTACTCGACGATAAACGTTGCACTTGGGGTTACAAATTTAAAACTCGAATTCTTCCCATCAAGTTTTTGGCGCCATTATCAGGGAATTGACGTTTTTTAATACTGGGGTTTACTTAAGCATTCGAGACTAGGCTTTTATTTTGAAAAAAAATCGAAAAACATTTCTAAAAAAATAAAAAAATGACAATTTTTCACTTTCCTCAATATGAGCAAGAATTATTTTGGAAATATTACGATAGATTACATGATTTTCTTGCTCATTGTGGTTATTGCTTGGAGAAGTGGGAAATTTTGAACATAGTCTATGAGCGTGTGAGTTGTGAGATCCGTGCTCTTTTGGAGCATTGGAATTTTTGTGCTCAAAATGTTAATGAAGCCTAGGAATTGCTTGAGTGGTTGGCTAGGGATACTTATGATTTTGAGACTAGTCATTTCAGTTCTTACACCCCATCCCCCTGCATCCCTAATTATACGTGTCTTGCATGTGAGATCTGCTATTGTTTTGACCATGACAATAATTCTTGTCCCTATCATATTTCTGCTAATAGTTTTGCTAGGATTGCTAGCATGATAGAGACAATGAATGAGCAATAAGTTAAGTTTGCTAATTGTATGCGGGAATATGACCTATCACATGAGACTGACCTTAGGGTTAATTTCTCTGAACTTGATATTAATTTATGTGATGATGGTGAGTCTTCTCTTACTCTAGAGTCCGGACTAGAGGAAGAATTTGATCCTCCCTTGACTACTTTACCCCTTGTTGCTCCATCCCTACCTATCACCCTTAGGGACAACACTCCACTTCACACGACCTATCTTGATCCACCTTTTCCTTTAGCTCAGTCGACGGAGTTCGAGGGAAGTGAGACATTTTATGTTGATACTAGTGTCAATGAGGATGATATGTGTTGTGTGTCAGACGATGCTTTTATTGAGGTGCATGATCTCGATGAGACTCTCGTAGAGAGGTCATGTGCGGATGTTATGGTTGCAGTTTCATCTAGTCCGAATCTTGTTGACCCTGTATCCCCTGATCCCCTCGATATTTTCCATGCTTCCCTTTCATCTTCACTACCCTCCTCTTTCCCTAAGTGTTGTGATCTCTCACCGATTGATTCTCATGTGGTGCTTGAGGGGAATGAGGTTGACTGTTCTAAGTCTCTAGGTACTTTTAGAGAGTATGACCCCTCCCTTGATCCTTATCGTCTGTACCTAGAGGACATGCCTGGAAAAATCATGTTGATTATTGCATTCGGTTATTCTGCTAATTTCTCTAAGGCATTTGATAAGTTTAGGAGAGCACTTAGTGACATTCCTAGATTCGTATTTGGGTGCTCTTACTTACATTCATCTGAGTTGCATGCTCAGGTGTTCGATAAGCTCCTGCGAGCTTTGACGTCATCTGAATTGGTGGCTTGGATCCTGAGATGGGAGGAGTGGCTGATGCTCCTCCAACCTTTCGAAGCATCGTCCTAGGGAGGTAGTAGTTTAGGTGTACTCAACACCTAACCTGGTAAATTTGTTCCCTCTTTTCTCTTTCTTCATTTTTGTGTTGTATATACTTTTATTTTTGTCTTTCTTTTTCTTCTTCTTGTTTGTCTTTTGTTTTTATATACTACTTTAGAATCGTTTTCTATATATATGTGTTTTGTGGTAGTCATGACTCCTCGATTCCTAATGAGAATATTGTGAGATCTAGATGTAGGGGAGGAGTAGTCTCCATGTTACCTTGTTTTGGGGGAGTTTTGTACTATTTTAATCGGTTTTGATCCCTTGCACCTTGGCAATTGGCTTGTATATAGTACATGATAGATCTTTGTCCTAAATGAGTCATTCGAGCTCCAATTCTAACCCCAATAGTTCATTATACATGTGTAATCCAGTCCTTATTTATACTATCATCATGATCTTAGGGTCTTAGTCTTCCATGATCGGCTCTCCCACTTGTCTTGTACATGGCTACTTCTGTTCTTGTTTGGTTTCCACTTTTATTTATCCCAAAAAAAACAAAACAACCAAAAAAAATCTAAAAAAAATGAAGGGAAAAAAACAGTGGAAACTGCTTTTTAGTTTAGAAAGACAAGTACCCCTTTGAGGCATGCGACTGGGTCCTACCCTTTAAGGCAATACTGCTATTGAGAAAACTTGACAGGTACCCTTTTGAGGCATGCGCTACCGGATGCCACCCCTTTGAGGCAATACTCCTACTGGAAAAGTCTTCTCTCCCTGCTAATAAGTCAGTAATGTAGTTTGTGTCAGTCATGTAAGATTGAGTTTGATTTTGATAAGTCTGAGTCCTAGGATGATGATACACTAGCACACTAAGTACAAGGATAGATTCACAATTTTGATGTACAATGGGGTGAAAATTTGATGCTTTGATATCACCCATGGGGATAGAGACTATTGATGTGTACATTTGGTTTATATGCAGGTTAATATCGTTGTGTGCATGGGTGATTTGTTTAGTTAGAATGTGTGCAGACTTCTCCCTTGTATATAGTTGTGCTTCGTTTCTAAATCCATTCTGTTCTTCTGTTTCTGTTTTTCTTTTCCTTTCTATTTTTATTTTTCTTTTTCAAAGATTTTGTGGCTATATCTTTTGCAAACCCTCACGAGACCTTACTCGTCCACTTGGGGGAACTAAGGGATTTAAAGGGCTTACTACATATGCTAAATATAAATGTGATTCCTACGAAAGTGAATTAGATCCTAGGATAGTTTTTCTTTTGTTTTGCTCGAGGATGATCAAAAGATAGGTGTGGGGGTATTTGTTAGGCTCTAAATTGTCACATTTTACATGTCTCTTTCACCTGATTTTAGCTGGTATAATAATATAATCTTTAGAATTTTACTTATTTTATTTAGGATTTTTACTTATTTTATTTGCCTTTATAGGTAATAAGTCCAACAGAGCAAGTGCTGTGAAAAGGAGCGAAAAGACAAAAAACAGCAGCAGGCGGGCAAAGCCGGCCACCCGTGCCGCCTTGGCCAGCAAGGTAGCATGGTGTGCCTATGCCCCCTGGCACGTCCGTGCCTCTCCCTCCGCTCCCGAGCATTGTTTCGTCCTCGCTGCTTCCTATTTAAGGCCACTTCCTTCGGGACTTTTGGGAGGTTCTTCCATGTAATTTTTAGGGTAGTTTAGTTTAGGTTTTAGGGAATAAAAATCCCATTGAGAGGATTAGATTAGGATTGTATTGGATTAATTTTCGATTCAAGCATTGGGATTTGAAGTCCTTCCTATCAATCTATAAGTTTTCTCCTCTCTCTCTACCTTTATATTTCAATTTCGTTCTTATACGTTCTTGTCATGATTATGTTAGTTTATATTGTATTTACTTTTAATGCTTAGTTTTTTATTGTTAATCCATGTTTTATTAGGCCGTTAGATTTGATTAGTTTTATTCTCTTTCCTCTATCTTCATGCTTGTTATGTTATTTGTCAGTTTAGGTTTGAATTTGGATTTTTGTGTTTTGTTGTTGATTAGTTGGTAGATTTTGTTGGCTTGAATTGTGATTAGCCTCTTGATGGCTAATTAGTCCTGTATTAGGCCTAACCATACCCAATCTATGCCTAGAACTTATAGTTTTCTCTCACGCCCGCCAAGTGTTCGATGAAATGCTTGAAAGAGCTTTCATCCATATTTTTGGGCGATTGACTTATGTTGAGAGGTGAGGTCAATTAGCTAGTGTGGGAGAGGGAATAGCCGAGTTTGGGACATGAAAATAGCATCCGATTTGAGCTAGGTCGGGGGGTTGCTAATTTTGCGGTCTAATTGGGTTAACCCCATGAAAATAGGTGGTTAGGTTAATTAGACTAGCTCATGACCCTTGAGAGAGGGCTTGGGTGGTCTTTGATGGTGCAACCAACCATCTCTTATTCATAATATAGTTTGGATAGGTTTGGACTCGTCTCAATTAGTTGGTTCGTCCATTGGTCAAATCACAACTCCAAGTCGCTTTTTCTATGTTTGTTAGCGTAGTTTAGTTTACCCTCCTTCCTTTTCGGTTAGCCTAGCTTGAACCACTTAAATGAATCTCGTTACTTGAAACCCAACTCCCAGTAGACGACACCCCGAGTACTCGATGATAAACCTTGCACTTGTGGTTATAAATTTAAAACTCAAAAATTTATTGAGTCTTAAATAGTACCGCAAGCGCACGATGTAGCTGTAGCTAGCACACGGCAAGTACAGGTCATATTCCATAGGAAACTTGGTTCCAATTACTAGAACTAATTAGATTACTCAATCTAGGCAGTCACAATTATTGATTGAGAATTAAACTAAGGGAAATTCTAACGACTGACTAATGAAATAAGCAGCAGAATGGAAAACACTGAGGTTGGAATTAATAGCACGACTGTACCATTGAATCAATTATTAACCTCGCTAAACAAACCCAAGCATGCATTATGAGTGGATAGATTGTCAGTTAAGCCCATCTCCTCCCTTTCTCAAGAGTCGAAGACTAATCCTACAATTATAGTCACTTATTCTCATGGGACTAAAAGTCGAAGAATTACAAGATTTACAATCTCAAATCCCAATTAGAATTTTAATTTTTTTCATATTAAAACTCTAATTGTCTACTAAGCTGCACTAAGTAAAGGTTTCGTCTCTCAACGTTCCTCTAAGCTCTAACAAAAATGGATGAATACTCTTTCAAGCATTTCATCGAGGATGTGGCGTGCATAGTAGAAATCGCAAACAAACAAGGGGAAAGTAAGGACTAAGGCTAATCCATGATTCAACAATACATAGACAGCATTAATCCTAACCCAAGTTGGGGGATTTAGCCTACAATAATCTTTTCAACAACAACCACAACATTCAATTCAATAACCATGACAAACGTCAAAATAATCAAGAACAAGAGAGGAGAGAGAATTAAGAACCTGAAATTAATTGAATGAACTCAAGGCAGCATAAACTTCAATGCAATAGCAAAATTAAAAGTGAAAATAAAACTCTCTAGTGAAACCTAAAAATTGTCGAAGAAAACGTCTGTGAAGAGAAAACTGAATGAAAACTGAATAAGACCAAAAATAACCCTGAAGGAAAATTTAAGTCACGACGCGGAATGGGGGTGGCACGGTCGTACCCCAAGGATGGGACCTTGCCAAGTATCTGGAAAAACCGGCTAAACTGACAAAGCAGCACCGGTGTGCCACTTGGCACGGCCAGCCCGTGCCACTTGGCTGGCCAGCCGTGCTTAGTCAGTTTTAGTGGCCCGGTTAGTTATCGTTGTTTCGATTCGTTGGGACTTCTGTGCGACGGTTTTTCGCGGCTTAACTTGCCTCCTTGGCACTCCTTTCCGTTAAATGTCGTTCATCTTTCCGTTTCTTCGATAAAGTCCCTGAAAATATCGAAAGATGATATATGAGTAAAAAGTACGCTAAAAGAGGTTAATTCGACCCTTCTTTTAGTAAGATTGAATATGAAAACACAGAGAGAAGGGGTCGATTAGGGGCTGAAATTGGGGCAAAATAGAGGTTCATCACGCTCCCATGCTTATCTCTTGCTTGTCCCCAAGCAAGACTACGCTATGAAAGATCAGGGAGAAGGGCAAACCTCTCAACACACCCTCTTCAGGCAAGAGATGAATAATTAATAATCCAAGTTAAACTATGTATTAGAGGTGGCCAAATCAAAGTGTGAAACAATTTAAATATAGCACGCACACTTCGTTCCATGAATCTCCATACCCAAATGCAATGCATCAAATGCCCTAGTATCGAAGCACATAACAAGATAGGACCTTCCTTGATGAGTAGTGAGTAAGTAGGACTGGTAGAACCTCACTTTAGGACAAAGTGGAACACTCTCCTCAATGTGTTCAGAATATGTAACAAGGGTGCACTCAATACTCTACCCAATCAAGCAACTACCATAAGCTTGGTAGAGTTCTCAATTCTCCACCACCTAATGCAAAGTGCAATGTATAAATCATGAGGACTTGTAAAGAGATATAATGGGGTCAAAGGGAAAGGGTGAGAAGTGGAATAAATTTGGGGAAAATGGAGCTAATAGTCAAAAGACTAGGAAGTAAAAAATACTTCCACAACTAATGTCGGAACAACAACTTCACACCACGATTGAAAATTTGAGCAACAAACCTTACAAAAATCTTAAGGGAGGAATTTAGCAATCTCATTGTCACACTCCCATGCCAAACACTTTATTCATAACTTTTCTATTTTTTCCTTCTTTTTTTTTTTTCCTTCTCCATTTTTCTTTTCTTTTCCTTTGCTTCCTTCTTTTTCATTCATCTCTATTTCTTTTCTTTGAAAGGAGAAAAGCATGTGAATGGCATGGGGACACACAAACTTGAATCATGAATCCCCCCAAATAAGCTACTAATAACGTACCCAAGGTGAGTTAGCCTTTGAAGCAAACCCAACTCAACATGGAAGTGTCGCTTCACTAGACCTTAACAAGGATATGGAGAATATCGATAGACCAAGTGTATAGTGTGTAGAGGGCAATAACAAAGACAAGGGGAAAGGCACAAATGGCTAGCAAAGAGGGTAGTACATATCAATGGGTGGCTTTTTGGCTCATGTGGCTAAATAGAACAAAAATTACCTCAATCACATTAACACATGCACATGTTAAATGCGATTTCAAAGAGAACAAGACTAAGTTCTAGAGATTTAATTCTAGATGAGTCACACATGAAGGAAAGTACAAGACTATGTGTAATGAATAGCCATCAGGCTCAAAGTCTCATAAGTAAGTATACCACAATCTAACAACTTACTTCAAGGTATGTCCCACTTATCGAGGTCAATCAAGCCAAGTCACATGAATCTCAACGGCAATATGACATACAACATAGGGTAGGAAAAATATAGATGGCAATGTTAGAGCGCAATTCACAAAAGTTCGCACCATAACAGGTCACACTTCAACACACAACTCAACCAGATCAATCAATCATCACCCCTTTGTATTTAGTTCATAAGAGGGGTTCTAGCACACATTTATTAAAAGCAATAAATCTAAATAAGAAAGCGGTAAAGGATATAAGGAGAAACAAAGAGAAGGGCAAGAAGTAATACCTGAAAATCTTAATGACGCCCAGCTCGATCGTGTCTCCTTTCTGAGATGCAAAATCTAACCTATATGCTCTACACTACATGATCTAATAAATGAAAAATGCAAAAATAATCTAGTGAAACAATATGAAGTCCTATCTATATGATGCGAATGCAAGTGATGTCATTTATCCCGCGGCCCAAGTCCACAATTTCATCCAAAGAGCTGTAAGCGCACCCCCCATGCTTGAGACTTTCATTGTCCTCAATGAAAAGGACATAGAGAAAGCCAAGGGAAAAAATAGAACCAATGGCGGCTAAGGGAAAAGAAGGGCAGGTGGGCGGAAAAGAAAAACATCCTTTTTGTTATTTTTTTTTTCCAAAAGCAGGTAAATGCTTGGGGTGTCTCTCAAGAAGCGCTTTACCCTCACCTCCAGATAGTAGACGGTAACGATCCGGGAGGTGGCCTAGGGTGGGTGTAGAAACGTGAAGTAGGATCCTCTACCTCCCCAGGCTAAGCAGAAGCGCTCGCGAAACGAATCAGGACGGTCGCAGAAACAGTAGAAGAACCTTCAAACAGCATGTGGGATCCCCCATTTCCATCAAACATATCAATCCGAGGAGCAACATCGAAGGGGGAAATGGGGATAGGCTCCTCAGAAGGTGAGGGAAGGACAGGCACTAAAGGCTGTGCGGGAGGAGGGAAACTGAAGTCCATCCTCTTCCCACACAGTTGGAAGGATAGAGTGCCTCCTTGAACATCGATCACTGCCCCAGCAGTCGCAAGGAATGGGCGACCTAAGATGAGTGGGGCTGGAAAGTCCTCATCTATGTCAAGAACGACGAAATCACAGGGGATGAGGAACTTGCTCACCTGGATCGAGACATCCTCCAGAATGCCGACAGGCTGCCTAGTGGAGCAGTCCGCTAGCCGAATAGTCATACTGGTAGGTGTGAGGTCCAGTAATTGCAACTTCTTATAGAGAGAGAGTAGCATGAGGCTCACGCTGGTGCCCAGATTGCAAAGAGCTCTCTCAATCTGCATATCCCCTATGCAGCATGGGATAGAAAAATTGTCAGGATCTTGCAGTTTTGATGGCGACCGTCTCGGTAAGAACACACTGCAGGACCCGCCAATGGGAGCCATTGAAGCTTCCCCAGGTTCTCCCTTCTTGAACAGAAGCTCTCTCAAAAACTGCAAATGGGCAAGTGCATCTTTGAGAGCCTCCAGGAAGGGGTTACTGACATAGATTTGGCATAGATTATCCAGGAATCACGTGAATCTATGTTTAAGCTGAGATAGCTTGGACCATGCCAGTCTCTGAGGGAAAGGCATTGGGGGCTAGTAAGTATGAGCGGAAGGTGAAGGTCTAGGCTCCCCAGTAGAACTCAGATTCTCTGCTGTCGTCTTCCTCTCTGTTCCTGCAGAATCAGGAACTGGAACTACTTCCTGAAGAATCATCACAGGACTCTCCTCTTACCCCTCTCTCATCGTGTAAATGGCATTAACGTGACCGCAAGGGTTAGTCTCGGGCTGGCCTGGCAGATGCCCCTGAGGCTGGGATAGGTGGCTCACCTGTTGGGCGATCTAGGCAATCTGGGTGTCCATCGTCTTCTGATGGGTGGCCATAGCATCGATCCTGAAGGTCAGTAGGGTGATTGACTCACTAAGAGTCTCGGTGGGCTTGCCTTGGGTCACTATGAAGCGCTCCATGAGACTCTCCACGTGAGATGTAGGTTCAGGAGGTGGATGGAGTGGATTGTAGGGAGCTCTGTTGTGGAAACCAGGTGGCTGGACAAAACTCTGGGGGTAAGGGTTGGGATTTTTGTAGAGGGGGTTCGGGTGACTCTTTCAACCCTGACTATAGGTGGTAGGGTGGGGGTTATTTTATAGTGGTGGGTTGTAATTGTGGAAAGCGTTGACGTGTTCAATATTGGGGGAGCATTGTAACACTCAATGGGGTATGCCCCTGTACACCACAAGTCTCACAATAAGCATAAGCCCCCATTGATGGCCCCGCAGAAGTAACTGATGGGGTAGCCACTTTATCCAGTCGCTGTGCGAGGACATCTATTCTGTTAGCTAGGAGAGTCACAGCGTCCACCTCATGTCTGCCACCGCCCCTCCTGGTGGTGGCTCTTTCACTCGATCAGTGATAATTGTTGGAAGCCATCTCTTCCAATAATGCCTTCGCTGCTTCAATAGACTTACCCATGAGAGCGCCCCCTGCTTGTCTCTTGCTTGTCCCCAAACAAGACTATGCTATGAAAGATCAGGGAGGAGGGTAAACCTCTCAACACACCCTCTTCAGGCAAGGGATAAATAATCAATAATTCAAGTTAAACTATGCATTAGAGGTGGCCAAGTCAAAGTGTGAAATAATTTAAATATATCACGCACACTTCCTTCCATGAATCCCCATACCCAAATGCAATACATCAAATGCCCTAGTATCGAAGCACATAACAAGACAGGACCTTCCTTGATGAATGGTGAGTAAGCAGGACTAGTAGAACCTCACTTTAAGACAAAATGGAATAGAAGTTAACCTAAACTATGCAATAGTTATATCCAGCTCAAAACTTAGCATATGACTCTCGAACTTATCTTAGATGACGATAGTCATCCACATCTCTCCGAGAAATGACTAACTAGGGGAGGATCGAAATGCATAAAACATAGGGAAAATCCCTCCTAAAATTAATGGACAATAGGTGCAGTAACTCCCTCAAATTATATGAAAATTGGATTTCATTTATAACTTTGATGCTGAACAACAAAACTCACATCTAGACCTGAGAAGAGGGGACCGAGGTATGCAACATTGTAGCTTCAATCTAGTACTAATACTGAGATAATAAATTATGGTAAAATACAACCATAAATTTGTTAAGATTGGATTTGGTTTTGGCTCCGGGAAGGTTATTCCTATCATAACCCCCCCAAAAAAGAGTTCAAACTCTAGAAGATCAACTCAATTGAAAGATTAAAATGAAAACTAAAGATGAATCGATGAATGTTGGTTTTTGTATTGCAAGTTGTAATCTAACATATTTCATATGCAAACAAGTTTGCACTTGGAAACATGGGTATTCTTCCATTTGATTCCCCTAACATCTTAGGCAATATTCTACATTTGATCTCTCTACATACTATGCTGTAGATTCTTCTATTTTGCTAAAACTGTAACTCATCTTGGGAAATATTCTTAGCATAAAATCTGCAATTCCATGACTTGCTTGTTCCATTAATAGCATATCAAGCACTTACCATAAGTACGTAACTGCTCTTGCCGCATAACACTATTTACTGATAACTAGTATGCTTCCCCTGTGCAATATACAAGATAATTTTTGAATTTTCAACCTCTTACCGCTAATTCTTACTGCAGAAACCAATAGACTAATACATAGAGTTACAACTCTCTCAAACTCTAACATTATGTTAAAGAACCAAATTCTTATATAAAAACATTCCTTGAAGATTCAGATCGGTCTAAGGGGGTAAATAGGATGATCGTAGAAAACTTAAAATTGAAATCGAAAGCAAATGCAGAAATTAAATAGAGAAAATGCACAAGGATATTTTAACAAGGTTGAGCCTCAATCAGGCTTAAGTTCTCGCCTAGAGTTATCTAACTCTAGGATTCAATTCTCTACTTCTCTTATTAAGGTGAACTTTTTAACAATATCTTAGAACTACCCCACTCTAGATATCTCAAACACTTAAGCCGACTTCTTGATCTAAGCTTGGGGGACTTGACCTCACAACTCCTAAATTTTTCTTAACAAAGAACAATTCCTCACACTCTCAATTTTTGATCTCAAAACAAAGTTTAGAACAATAGCTCAATGTGTAAACTCAATGCTTTTTCAACTTGCTGGGATGCTTTGCTCTTGCTCTTGTGGCCTCTATTTGTAGGCTTAGTAACCAAGACATCAATTAGCCAAGAAAAGAAGTTTCTATTCAGAATATCTTGAAATATTATTTTAGGCCCTTAAAACTGCAAATTTTGATATGATCTTTTACAAGTTTACCACGGTAGATGTCGGCATGAAGTTGCAGGCTCTTTTGCTCACTCTTGTAATGTAGATAATGCTAGTAATCATTTACAATCAAATAAAATAAGAAGTGATTTGATTTTGATTAGAATGTCATCATTCTTTCACATTTTTAATATTGTTTTGCAAATCAATATCATGTCAATGATTCTTATTTAATCTCATTAATATAATTAGCAGGATATTTCTTCATCTAAGTCAATTCTGTAAGATCAAATCATATACTCTTGTCATGGCAAGTATAACGAGATTGAAGTAGGGCAATATTATCTTTAAGTGATCTTATATGATTCTCGAAAGTTGAAATTCAAATTTGAATAGGCTAGAGCGTATTTTCCAATCAAATGAAATCCTTTGATTTTGAATGATACCCACACATTTTCTCGCCATAATCATTCACATAATTTACTAGTATAAAAAAAGTCACTTCTTTCATACTTATTTTGAATTTGCCAACCATTTAATTTCATAGCAAAATCCTTAGTTAATTTTGTGTTTCATCAAAACTATTTAGTCAGCAAGGGAGTCAACCTCAACAAAAGCATATTAGATAGACCATAGATATTAGATCTGAAGTAGAATAATTATAAAATCAAGTCACTTCATAATTTCATATCTATAACAATTATATTGTTTAGTATCATCAAAATTAATGTGTGACTCTTAGAGTCAACAATCCTTCTCCCAAAAAAAAAAAAAAAAGAACCAAAGTGTCAAGACTCTAACGATCAAAAGTATAAGAGTTGGTTTTATACCTAGTCAACAGTCATGATGAACCTTCAAATTGTGCATGCTACGAAGAAAACCAATAGCTAGGAGTTGAACTAAATGGGGGGGGGGGGGCGGGGCAGAGAGAGTGAGGTTAGGAACCAATTACTCTATTGCATCTTTACAAACAAATCGAACCAATGAAAAATCAAAATGGAGTTGCTAAATCAGGTATCTGACGAGCTCTGCTCCTCCCTTGACTAGGGGTGGCAATGGATGGATCTTTGATCCAACTCAGATTTATTAGATTCGCACCATTTGGATGGGTCTAGACATATAAGTTTAGGATCCAATGCATCTCAAAAAGGATCTGGATCTTAAAAGGGTTTAAAGATTGGTCCATTACTTAGATCCAGATTCTATCCATTGGACCTATTAGACCCAATACTTTTGTGACCCAAAAATTCGACAAACAAGTCTTTTAAACTTGCCCCCTCTCTATTTGTCCTTGACATATCATATACTACTAGTCTCCATTTCTAAGGATGAGCATGTGTAACCAGTGAATAAGTATCCAACCTTACCCACTCAATCCTTATACCCATCAGTAGTACTAAAGGGCAATAATACTATTGTATAATAGATAAAATTAAAATAAATCACTGTTCAATATATTTCTTGTGAGGTCATTTTGAATTTAGTAGCAAAATTCAACTTCAATAATTTAGATCAAAACTTGACTACTAATAATAAATATTAAAAGAAGTTTGAATCTGGATTTTGTGTTCAAAATGTATTCATATATTTAACATGTATCTTCTCTACAATAATTTAGTCAACACATATCTCTATTATAACAATTGTCCATTATTATTCGTTCTGTGGATCTTATAAACTATTATCGAACTTGTTTTTGGTATTTTGGCTGGTGGAATATGATTTTGAGGAAACTTGATTGTATGTGGTACTATTATAGTTGTCACTTCTCACTAGTTAGCACACTAAAGTTATTATTATCTTATATCTTATGTTTGCTGTTGTCTTTATTGAAAATTGTGTTATTGTGCTTATTGAATTGTTACTACATTCCTTACACTCCTAATATGCATTGTGTAACGTTGTGGATCTATTTAGGATCCATTTGAAATCCACAGACCCAATGAGTCTAGAAATGGATCTCAACTTGTAACATTCAATGGGTCTAGATTGGATCTAGACCTAAACCCAAAAAATTAAAAAGGATCTGAATCTAAGTAGATCCGATCCAAATCCGACCCATTGCCATCACTACCTCTGACAAATAGTGACAAGAACAGCAGGGTTAGCATCTAACGTGGGCATTTTTTTAGCAATTTATATACAAAGTAACTGACTAGTGGAGAAATTGAAGAAGAAAACACGATTAAAACTTCTATCTTCATACAGAAAGTACTCCTTGTTCGCAATTTGTTAAACACGTCAAAACCTTTACCTTCATAGAGCATACATTTATTCCACGAGAAGAACAGACGGCAATTCTCATATATTTATTTTGTCAATTGGAAATCCTATATACATGTATTATTCTTGGTTTATATAGGCAAAGGAAAGCCAATAATTTAATCTAATTACTAGGAAAAAAAGAATTTAGTAGAACTAACTTATACAATAGTATCTTACTAGACGTAAGTCCGAAAGTGGATATTTAAACCATTGAAATAGAGTCCAAAAATCCAATCCATACCAACTGTTACTTTTATGAGCTATATTATGCGGACTTGGCCATACCTATGTCGAAGTGATGCGTTTGTGACTCAAGTGTCATGTTGGACTCGGCAATCTTTTGAGAAATTTGGTTCATTTTTTATCAAGAATGAAGGGTCCAGTATCTATTCACATGTCCAAATGTCGTCGTCTCATGCGGATACTTGAGATAAAATAAAAGGTCCGAATGGCATAGCTTATAGGAGGAGTTATTAGGTGATTTTACTATTGCTATTTGGGGAATCAATCATCTGGCTTTGCATGACTAAGTAACTAACCTGCGCCAACATATACAAGATCTCTGACTCTGAAGGTGGGTTTTGATGGCCCTTGCTGTAGTCACAGTAGTGGATCAACATATCTAATTGAATGTTCATCAGTCAAGCTGTAATTTTGATGATTAGTTACCATAAACTATGTGCATGGGGATTGCTAAGCTCATCCAGTGACATCAGGCCTTAATGCAAATTAAATAAAAGAAAGCATAAGATGATTTCTTAATTATGTCCCAATCAAAACAACATTGTCAAACCCACGTATTACAGACTCTGATGCAACTTTTTAGGAACATCCACTTACATGTCTACTTTCAGTTTTCATGACAATCCTTCTCAATAATAAGTATCTAAAACCAAACTTATTATACTAGGGCAACAACCCCTAAATCTTTTTGGAAAAGCTTTAGTTGACAATGTGTGTTCAAGGGATGTACCCACCATAAGCCCCACCTTCACCGCCACCAGCACCTCCACCATATCCACCAGCATGTGCCCCTCCAGCTGAGTAGGCACCGCCACCGCCGGAACCACCTCCTCCTCCAGCACCGTAAGCGTGTCCCCCTTCTGCAGCACCACCGCCAGCACCACCACCACTACCATATCCACCAGCCACGGTGCCACCAGCACCATAAGCTCCACTGCCACCTCCGCCGCTGCCACCACCACCACCGTACGCACCGGCTCCGCCTGCACCATAAGCTCCTCCATGGCCACCACCTTCACCACCTCCATACCCTCCGGCATGCTCTCCACCAGCACCATATGCGCCACCCCCACCACTTCCACCGCCACCGCCATAGGCACCAGCACCACCATAGGCACCACCGGCGTATGCTCCTCCATGACCACCTCCTTCACCACCTCCATAGCCACCGGCATGCTCTCCCCCCTCAGCATAGCCACCACCTCCACCGCTTCCTCCACCGCCACCACCAGCATAAGCACCACCACCATAGCCAGGGACATACGCCCCTGCATGGCCACCTCCTTCACCACCTCCATAACCTCCAGCATGCCCGCCAGCACCACCATAAGCACCTCCACCGCCACTCCCACCGCCATGTCCACCAGCATAAGCACCACCAGCACCATATGCTGCACCACCTCCTTCACCGCCACCACCACCATATCCACCTGCATGCTCGCCACCAATACCATAAAGGGATCCACCGCCAGCACCACTGCCGCCACCGCCACCACCAGCGTATGCACCAGTGCCACCATAGCCTCCTAGGGGGCCCATTCCATGCCCTCCAAGTTCATAGGTGAGGAGAGCCCTAGTGGCAGTGCAAACACCTATGCTCAATACCAAGAAGAAAAGTGCACAAGAGATTTTGCAGGTAGCCATGGAAATGTTTTTTGGGAATCCCACAAGGAGATGATTTCCAATGATGAGAAAGATAGGGGTATTTATAGGGACAGGATGAGGGGGTCCAAAGCGTGTTAAGTGCACTAGGAGTGGTTGGGACAAATGGAAAAAAGTCCCACTGCTTGACCCCTTCCGTTCTACTAAAGATTATAACAGTTCTAGTGTTCTTTTGCTGTCTTCAATTGATTATCAGTGCCTATTTTCTGTACTTGCTAATCCACAAGGGAAAAAGAAAGAATCAAAGAGATAACAGTAACTTGATAAGATGATTTACAATGGAATCAAAGATAAAGAACAGGAGACTTAAGTGGGAGTATATCGATAGGTTCACTATCGGATGAAACTATATGTATGCAAGTTGGGAATACAGGCTAAGAAGAAGTTTTCACGATAAAAATTACACACACAATTTTGAATGACCTCAGTTTTAGCCATGAAATCAGAGATCGGTTGATAGCCCAATTCAAGTCAGACTTAGGGACAATGATCGAGAACTTGTTCATGATCTTTTCTGGAAAAAGTCAACTGATGAATCCTGCGTGCTTATGCAAAAAGTTTTAGAGCATCAAGCCAAGTTTCTAAAGCTAATCTTTTCCATCAGCATTTTAGCTAAGCTTGCTATATTAGTTTTCCCATAGGCATAAAGTTCAATGAAATTGATCAAAATGACAACGTTGAGTATACATATGTTTTCTTTTGGAGGTTTGAGATAAATGCCATATACTCTTTCGACAGATGCGAGAGGAAAAGGAAGCAACAATTGACAATAGAAAGGAACTGCAAGAGTGGAAGTCCACACAAAAATTTTGAGATACCTTTGAGTATGGGAAGAAAAAAAATGCAGGAAGCACCTAGATAGACTACTCAAATTTGGCTACTAGTTTCCCCCATGCGGTCAAATCTGAGTATCAAACAACCTACTGTTTGAAAATTGCTCGTGTTTTTGTGTAAATCAAAAGGGTAAATGTCCACATTTATGCTAGAGTGTGGAGTACCCTGACAAAGGTATTAAAGGTAAAAGGAATAGTTTGGGTACTGTAGCCACGTAGAGAAGGAAAAAGAAAAAAAGGGACGGACAGGAACGGAAACAAAAAGGCAATAGGGGGAACAGCTTTCTTAGCTTATGCCACAATTAAGCTCCTCTAATATCCCCATCATGAGACTCTCAAACTAATATGTAAATGCTAAAGTAATACAAACTTCCTAAGAGATCACCAACAAAACCCGCACAGTATATAACCGAAGTTAGGATTCTTTGAAAGCTATTAGCAATGGGTAGAATAACCCCCTAGGTTATATTAAGAGTCGGATATGTTTATTGCTTCATGTACAACCAACGTCACATTTGGAGTCCAAGATCACAGTGAACAATGTGTGCATAGTTAGAACCCTCATCTTACTGCTTAGATATGGAGGCCGGGGGACAAAATAATAAAAAGAGACCCCCCATGATAATTATAAATGCAGGGGAACTATTAGGACCAGAGGAATTGAGTCTTCTCGTAAAACACCTTACCCTCCACAGATTTGATGAGATTTGATGTTGAATTGTATAGAAATAATGAGAATTACGCAGAAGAGTAAACCTTGTTTCAACTGCGACAGATTTTTTAATATCAAGCTTTTCAAGAGTTAGCTAAATCTCCTGCCTGAGCAGGTAATTCTTGTTAGAAAAATAATATGAACAATGGCTAGAAGACAACTGAACAAACTGAGTCGTGGATGAACCACTGCCTTGAAAGCGATTACGGCTCGATTACGGTGCAAATCGCTACAGCTGGTCGCTCCCCAAGATTAACTCAGTGCCCTTGGACGCGTGCACTTTGCGGCCAAGAGCTTGGAGTATGTAGAAAGAATGCCCAGAAAACTAAGAGAAGGAGAGATAAGGAGAAAAGTGTATGAGCTGACGATGAAGCTGTGCTGCCAAGCCCTCTATTTATAAGGGAAAATATAGTTATTGAAGAGCCATTAATATGGCGTAGAAAAGGGCAGAAGACCAGGCAAGAATTAGGCAGCATTGCCCATAAAGACATGTTCGCCATCAGAAGCATCTTCAAAGTCATGCATCAGATCCTTATTGGCGCAAAAGTGCCTTGTTTCTTCGGTATCCAGAATTCATTATGTGGGGTTAGACACCAAGTTGACCTTCAGCGTTACTGCACAAAAAATCTCAGTATCTTTAGTCAGATTAGCTTATATGGCAGCTTATCCGGTCGGTTTCTGGTTCGTCTGACTAGCTCCTTTGCGAAGGTTGCGCTGATATGCCTTGTGGTCTGATTTGCCACAAACATAACAGACAACCTTCTGCTTCTGGATCTTGCTGTTTGTTCTTTTCAACTGGTTCTAATGTTTGGATTGCTTCTGATCCTTCTTATTCTTTCCTTTGAACTTGTCTTTGTTTGAAGGCACAGGAGATTCAACAAGGTTAGCTTTAGATGAATTTAAAGAAAGGAAAGCCATCTTATCTTTCAGCCTATTCGCCTCTTCAGTCCTCATATGACTGATCAGTTCTTGCAAAGTTAAATCCTTCTTTTTATGCATTAGATGATTTCTGTAGTTGCTCCAGGATAGAGAAAATTTCTCGATCAGGACATTTGCTTGTAAAATCTCGCACATCTTCATACCTTTGTTCAGCACCTTAGCACATAGGTGCTCGTAGGTATGAACTTGTTCCATAATCGGTTTGTTATCAACAATCTGGAACTGTAGCCACTTACCAATGACGTACTTCTTCTTTTCGGCATCACCTGAACCATATTTCGCCTCCAATTTGGTCCATATGGTCTTCGCAGATTTGAAATTCACAAATAGATCAAACAGTGGATTCGACATATTGTTCAGTAAATAGCTATGAGCCAGTCTATTATCTTTTTTCAGTTTCTTCGTAACAGCCTCATCAAATGGAATAACAGGCGTTTTTGGGGAAGTAGGAGTAGTAGGAGACTTCTCACCATCAGTTAATTATGTTTTAGTTTCATGCAGTTAATTCCTAAGATTAACACACAAAATTGTTTGAAATGTGATGTTTGTGTTGAACCAAAATTTGCTAAAAAACTATTCAAGTCTATAACAACTAGAAAGACACAGTTGCTTGAACTTGTGCATTCGGACTTAGCAGACTTTAAGAACACAATGAGTAAGCAAGGAAAGAAATGGTATATTACCTTTGTAGATGACTTCTCTAAATATACCAAAGTTTACCTCCTCAAGTCTAAAGTTGAGGTTGAGGAAATATTCTTGAAATACAAAGCAGAAGTTGAGAATCAATTAGACCGAAAAATCAAGAGACTTAGGTCTGACAGAGGTGGAAAATATGATACCAACTCCTTTACTGCTTACTGTGAGAAAAATGGTATTATACATGAGACTAGTATCCCTTATACCCCTCAACAAAATGGCGTAGCTAAACGGAAAAACCGTTCCCTTAAGGAAATGATGAATGCTATACTTGTTAGTTCAGGGTTGCCTTATAATATGTGGGGGTGGCTGTTTTAACTGTTTGTTTCATCCTCAATAGAGTTCCTCATAAAAGTTTAGACCAGACCCCATATGAACTATGAAAAGGGTATGTCCCTAACTTGAGTTACTTGAAAGTGTGGGGGTGTTTGGCTAAGGTTGCCTTACCCAGTCATAAACATACCAACATAGGCCCTAAGACCTTTGATGCTGTCTTTATTGGTTATGCTTAAAACAGTGATGCTTATAGATTCATGTCATTAAGTGATTATTCTATCTCTAAATATAGAGATGCACAATTCTTTGCGCATGTTTTTCCTTTGAAAAAGAAAGTGCCTAATGTGGTAGTTGATATTGTGAACTTGCCTGCTTCTAGTTCTGATGTTAGAGACATAGTAACTGAACCTAGAAGAAGCAAGAGACATAGAATAGAAACCGGTTTTGGACCTGACTTTGTTACTGCTTTCCTAGTAGAAACTTTTGACAATTTGGATGTTGATGTCATAACCGAGGAACTTGTGTCCATCTTCTTGATTGAGGAAGATCCCAAAACCTATCAAGAGGCTGTAAGGTCTATAGACGCTATCTTTTGGAAAGAAGCTATTAAGAGTGAAGTAGATTCTCTCGAGTCAAACAAAACATGGGAATTGACTGATCTGCCTAAGAGTTATAGACCTATTAGCAGTAAGCGGATCTTCAAAAAGAAGTTGAGGTCTAATGGTTCAATTGATAAATATAAAGTCAGATTGGTTATTAGGGGCTTTGATCAGAAAAAAGGGATAGATTATTTTGACACCTACTCTCCTATGCCCAAAATAGTTACCATTAGAACCTTAATTGCTTTAACTGCAATCTTTGATCTTGTTGTACATCAAATGGATGTCAAAATAGTATTTCTTAATGGTGACTTAGAGAAGAAATTTACATGACCCAACCTGAGGGTTGTGAGATACCTGGTCAGGAGAACAAGGTGTGTAGACTGAGAAAGTCCATTTACGGTCTAAAGCACGCTCCTACACAGTGGTATGAAAAGTTTGACAGCTCTTTAGTGCAAAATGGCTTTGCTGCAAATTTGTCTGATTCATGTGTATATTCAAAAATGATTGGATCATATTGTGTACTTATATGTCTTTATGTTCATGATATGCTGATCTTTGACACAAAGCTGCTTGTTGTTAATGAGACTAAAAAGTTGTTATCTTCTCTTTTTGAAATGAAAGACATGGGAGAAGCAGATGTGATCTTAGGGATCAAGATTTGGAAAACCAATACTGGTTTTTCATTATGTCAGTCACATTACATTGAAAAAGTATTAAAGAAATTTAACTGTTTTGATGTGACACATGTGGGAACCCCTTACGATCTTAGCATACATTTAAAAAAGAACAAAGGACTTAGTGTGTGTCGAACTGAGTATGCAAAAATTATAGGAAGTGTAATGTTTCTCATGAACTTTACTCGTCCTGACATTGCCTATGCCGTTAGTAGGTTAAGTCACTATACTCATAACCCTAGCCAAGAATATTGTGATGCACTTCTTCGTTTGCTCAAATATCTTACAGGTACTATTGATTGGTGTTTGCATTTTAACAAGTTTCTTGCTGTGTTGGAGGGATTCTGTGATGCAAACTGGGTGTCTGATAACGATGAAGTTAGTTCAACTAGCAATTATGTATTTACTTTAGGCGGAGGGGCTTTTTCGTAAAAGTCTGCGAAACAGACATGTATAGCCTGTTCCACCATGGAATCTGAATTTATTATTCTTGAGTTGGTAGGTCAGGAAGCAGAATAGCTTAAGAGTCTATTAGCAGACGTGCCACTATAAGGAAAACAGGCGACTCCTATTTTCCTACATTGTGACTCACAGGCAGCAATAGGAGTGGCGCACAACAGTGTCTATAATGGAAAGAGGAGACACATCCGTATTAGACACACTGCGGTGAAATAATTGCTGAAACATGGTGTCACATCCCTACAGTATGTGAGATTCGAGAAGAATTTGGCGGATCCTCTCACTAAAGGACTGACAAGGCGAGTAGTGCTTGAAACGTCGAGGGGGATGGGACTTAAACCCATGGCTTGAAGTGGTATGGTGGATACCCACTAGTGGTCAAACAAAACCATACTAATCTTCAAGATGCACTACATTCCTATCCCTATGGCGTGTGGTAGTGCTTAGAGGATGAGCTTACGCTCTTAATGGATTCATACCCATTGTGGGGGTGCTAATGAGAAGCACTTGATGAATTCACTACTTGATAATTGTGAAGTTGAGCTATATTATGCTCTTAATAATTTCATAGCCATAGTTATGATGGTCTATGTTGAGATAGACTTGATGAAATTACCTACGTAAGTGTGAAGGTTTGGCTGCCTTCTATGAGAGACTTAGGCTGTCTCTCTAGAGCACTTATGAGACTCAGGGTGTGCGCATGGCCATAAAAGCGCTAGCATGCCTATCGCAGAGTATGCAGTTTCTTAAGGGTTGGTATGTATTGTGGGGGTCTCAATCGAGGTCTTTCAAGTTCAAGACTTAGTTCAATAGTTAGACTATTGGTTGTTGCCCCACATCACTAATGTGTCAATTCAAATCGAAAGATATTGACGCTTAAGTATCTGACTCTCTTTTGTCCAGAATTCCTTTCCGAAATTGTTTTGCCTTGTATGCCATTAGTGGGGGACTGTTAGAGTAATAGTAATGGCAACAAGGCTTTCAAGCCTTTCTTTCTTTTTCTCTCTCTTACATTTGTCCCACATGGAACTTTTGAGGAATGCTTTGAGGGGTTTATATATCCCACTTTCCTTACCCTTGTTGAATAACTCAAGACTATGATTTATAGGGCTGAGGGTGTCTTGGGCAACCACATGTGCGCGCCGCCGCCGCCTACCCGCCCGGTCCAGTCCGTGCGCGACGCAGGCCGCGGGTTGGTTGTGGGCCTATTTTATCTTTTTGGAAGAAATCTATTTAATGTTTTTTCGGAACAGATTACATTGGTCTTCCGTAAATCACTCTCTCCTTAATATGGTCTTCCTGATTTTCCTCCTTTGCCTTGAATGCTGCCTGATTCTTACCTAGTCTTCTGCCCTTTTCTACGCCATATTAATGGCTCTTCAACAGCTATATTTCCCCTATAAATAGAGGGCTTGGCAGCATAGCTTCATCATCAGCTCATACACTTTTCTCCTTGTCTCTCCTTCTCTTAGTTTTCTGGGCATTCTTTCTGCATACTCCAAGCTCTTGGCCGCGAAGTGCATGCGTCCAGGGTACTGAGTTAACCTTGAGGAGCGACCGGCTGTAGCGATTTGTACCGTAGTTGAGCCGTAATCGCTTTCAAGGCAGTGGTTCATCCACGACTCAGTTTGTTCTGTTGTTTTCCAGCCATTGTTTATATTATTTTTCTAACAATTCTTGCACTGTAGATGATAGTTGACCGCCACACAAGTCTCTTCTGATCTCTAACGATAATGAAAACACAAAACAATTAACAAATAGGATTTGGTGAGATTTAGATGTATGAAACATTACCCTAACAATGCGTGGAAAAATCTTTTCTGAAAAAGTAAACTCGAGCAAGAAAATGACATGCAAATCTAAAAATTAGGTGACCAAAAGTCAGCATGCGCAAAATGGTACTCCCGCCTGCTTGTTTTCAGCCCCATGCGGAAATCTCATCATAGTTTATAGATAATGGGTGCTATCCAACCTAGCAATAGACTAGTTCTTACAATTTTTAAAGACAAGCATGGAAGATTTTTTGAATGACAGTTTTCTTCTCCATTACATGTCACCAAACTTTCCTACTTTCCCTCATCTAGAATAGAAGTCTCCAGAGAAAGTGCTACACTCAGAAATGGAGCTTGATTATCCCTAATTATACTTGCCAGATTGCAAATATAGCTCAATAAAGGATCATGGCTGCATTATTTTTACATAGCTCAGGGATCTGGATCAAGATGGCGGTGTTTGGATAGCCTGGAATGGCGAATTGATGACATAACTTGCGTTCTCGGGCTCCTGTGCTTCGAATACATGAACAAGGGACAGTCTGTACGTATTATGCAAGGTAGTTTAAAAGAGATTCTGTGACTTCCTCAACGACCAAAGTTGCTATCCTATCAGGGAAGCCTAGCTAGTGATACTCCTAAAACATGCAAAAATGAATCACTAGACACTTCAAAATCTAAGTTTTTTCCCCCCTACATTTTGGAAGGTTTTCGCCAAAATCAAATGCCAAATTGCCCAATATAGGATCGGCTGCTTTTTTTTTTTTTTTCGTTCACATAACTCAAATAAGTTGCATCAGTTCTATGATCCATTTCCGTAATGGCCATTTCTAGCAAAACAGCCTATTCGTTGAGCTTGTGTAAAGATCCTTATCAAAAGCCACCATAGCATCGTAACAACTTTTTATGTGAGTCTATTGAAAATGCTCTCTTTATGCGCTGTAACGTACGTAGGGTTAAGGCTGTCTATATCTGAATCTCCCCAAATCCCACGAAGCAGGACTAGCACTGGAAGTTGTCCTTGTTGTTGTAATGACTGCAGGGACCGACAGGAGAGGAACGATCAAAGGCCCAAGAATAACAAGCTTATCTTGCACGAGCAAAAACAGTCCGAAGTGGTCAAGTATACAGTGCTTTCCTACTCTTTCAACAAATGAAGAAAAAGTTCTGCAAAACTGCCTCCATTGCTGACTTGAAATAAAGCAATAATGTAGGAAGACTTATAACAAAAAGCCCAAAATAAGCTCTGCTCTCGACAATGAGGACCAGGATGCATTTCTTATCTCTCCGTCAGTACCATTGCAAAGCTAGTAGCTATATCTCCTTTAGCAACAACTTATAGACACTAACATTCTATCATGGAAGGTCACATGCTATGGAACTCCTTTCTACTCCACAGTAGTGGGGGGCCTAGGCACCCATCTTCTTTTGCCTGGATAGTGGCTCCTTTTCTTTTCCTTCCTCCATCTTTGACAAACCTTGGAGACCTAAATGCTTTCACATCTCTTGGCTCACACTTCGATATTGATTTTGAAACATGCTAAGCGCATCTGCATTGCTTAGATCATAGTCCAAAAGGTCCAAAATATCATCTGCATCAGTGATCCACACGGTTTGCCTTGTGGCCCAGCTCCCTACAGTGATCCGTTCATAACTTTTTTTTCCCTTTATTGGGCAAGCACATTAATGAATAGTATAAAATAAAAGGCTAAAATTAATTAAATATGTTTAAATGTGGATACATGAGTAATATTTTATTTGGTGATCTAAGTTAGTGATCCATTTGATGTAGAAGGGAGAGAAAAAGTTAAATTGTAGGATTACGTGAAAGGTGTAGATCCCTACTTATGATCTAAAAATATGGATCATCATTGCAAGTGCTCTAAAGTAAAGAAATACGGGCACTACAAATCCATAATATTCTGGTAGGTTGGATTCATATTAGTTTTATACAATCTCTATAATCATTGTTTTACCACTAAGCATCTTAGTTGCTGCTAAACACTCGAACATGAGCATAGACTTAGGAAAGAAAAGCCTGACACGTGAACGGATGCTCATGTTGGGCAATTATAGCCAAGTACAAGCACAAGCAACGTATGTTGGATGCCTTGGATCATGAACATACATTTGGGCTCTGTTTGATTTTCCCTTTAAGAGCTAGTGCATTCCTAAAAGCAGGCCCGGCTAGTGGCTTCATTTGGCATGATGAAGTGTTTGACATGACTAATTCCTACAAGGTAGAAATAGTACGCTATACTTGAAAGCATGCTCTACAATAATGCAGCCTATGATGAAGTGTTTGACATGACTGTACTTAAAAGTTCTGTCATTTATCTTTCTCAAACACATCATAATTGGAAGGCTTGTTTTGATTTCTTATGAACAGTACCTACACCCTAGTGCCAAAATACTCCATCGATTTGTTATCAATAGCCTAAGGGCGCAATAGAGGTAATGTACTATGGATATCTTCAATATGCAGTAAGAATAAGAACAATAATGGCGGCAACAACTAGTGTCTATCCTGCCCTAATAGGATCTAGTTGATCTGATATAGACACCTTTATTCCTATATGCAAATAGCTCAATATCAAACAATAAGAATAAGATAATACGGATATTTCTGTTCCCTCTTGTTCCTAGTGGGACCAACAAGTCACATTATAAGAGATACACATAATAAACCTGCACATCACCCAATATTGACTTAAATCTCTCCATTATATTATGGCAAATCAAATCTTAAAAAATCACAGAAAGCAAATGTGCCTATTCGATGACTTATTATAAGCATAAACTAGCACCTTCTGTACGTTATGTCCTCCACTCGTCCATGACACAACAATTTTCTCAATTTATGGGCTTAATGGAAGTCGTATTGGCAGAGTTCCTTAGAGAAAAGACAACCCCAATATAAGATGATTCAGACACCACTCTGACAAATTTCTGAGTACTGATTGATTATCACCATCTTTCTGCCCAATATATTACACGATCTGTTGACATTATAGGGCAGTATTCTATCTAGTATAGTGACAAATACATAAGTGGAGATAGTGCAATGCATGCAGCCTATTAGATTGTTATTGTTAATATGAGATTATAGATTTGTCAAATCTGCTCTACTATTTTTAAGTTTATAAGCTTTTGATCATGGTTTCTTACTAGGCAAGAGGCAGGGAGGGGTTGGCACAACCACATGTCCTGCAACTGAAGATTCAGGTACATATAATAATAGTGTCTTTGATCAGTCTAAGTGGTTCCTAGCCTAATTAAGTGAAAATACAGTTAAGTTTCTGGACATTGTCATCTTTTTCATGAAATTTAATTTCTTCACTGTTTGACCTTACGGAAGACAAGACACAAAATACTCTTAGGAGTATTTGGCAAATAGCTTTTTGAAGAATTTTTTGGTCAAAAAGAACTTTTTTGACCAAAATTAGCTGTTTAACCAAGTAAAAAAGGTAATATAGATGTTTGGTGAAAGAGCTTTTTAGAAGAACTTTTTGGATCCAAAAAGCTAATCTGAAAAGGCTAATTTCATGAATTTTTTGGAAGAGCTTTTTGAAGAATTAGTTGCCTCGCAACTTTATCAGAAATAGCTAATTTTACCAAATAGTTTTTCAACAAACAACTAACTCAAACAGCTAACAGGTAACAGCTAATACAAACAGCTAACAACTAATAGTTAACCGCTGTTTGCCAAATAAGGCCTTAGTCTTTAATGTTGTCACTGAGATATTATAATATTAGAGTAGACATTGGAAACGGTGGATTGGGGAACTTAATTTGAAACACCAAGCTATTCGTCAGTTCACATCATAAAGATGCAGTGAGTAGGGAAACTATCCAAAAAAGAGATCTTGTCACTCTAGTGCCCAAATATCAATCTAGACATTTAAAATAAGAGTGTCCATTTATTAATGTCATTACTAATATACACTAGTTAAAAAAAAAAAATTACATGATATATGCTATGACAGACTATTTTTTATAACAAATGTTCTATCTTGTATTTTTATACTAGCGGAAGTTGATAAACAATAATAATATACCCACTTTTTTACTCCAAAGAGAAAAATATATGATAGGCCTACTACTACATTTGTTCTCTGTGGTTTTACATATTTTGAAATTGAAACATAATTATGCTAAAATTGCAAAATGTTATAACTACCTACCATTTACTAAAATCATTGGTTATACAGCACAAATTATCCGCACCAAATAATAAAACAAAAAAAAATTAAGCCATAAAGTGAATATGTCAAATATGAAATAAAACTACAAATAAGCAATCTCTACTATCTAATAGAACCAAGGGGGGAGGGAATAACATCAAGTTCAAATCAATGATTAAAGAAAATTTTGCACAAAGAACACATTGCACCTAAACAGCCAAAAGCATAAATAATAATGATAAAAGAAAATTAAAGAGATAAGTATTAGATTAAATTAAAAGTTTAAAATCCACACAAGAGGGAGAGTTGGGGGGTGGAGTGAGAGAACGAAAGAGATTTGGGTTTTGGTGTATTTAATTTAATTTAATTTTTATATCAAATTTCAACTTTATAGTTGTACTTAAAAAAAATTAAAAATGCAAGTATATGAGTTAGATGTATTTAAAGAGTGTCCATGACTTTTGAGGTTTATTTTAAAGGTGCCTACATATAACAGTATAACCTTTAAAATAGCTCACTAAAAATTTTTTGGGCTCCGAATCCCCACCCTTACACATAAGTCCGCCCTCCACTCTTTTGTAGCATCGATGCCACTTCCTCATAGGCCTAATAGCAGGTGGCATCGACTATTGGCTCCTATCCACCCCAACCGTTTCCTCCATGTTTCTATGAGAATTTTCCAAGTATGAAGTTTCATACCATTAGGGGTGAGAAAAAAAAATTAAAATTGAAAAATCGAACCGAAAAATCGAAAAATTGAACCAAAAAACCAGTTAACCGGTTTGATTTTTCTAAAAAACTCAGCTTGGTTAACCGAACCGAAAAAATTTTGTGGTTTCGATTTTGGTTCGGCAATTTGAAATTCGATTAACTGCACGGTTAACCATCAACGGTTAACCGAAACCAAAAACGTACACTTTTATTAAAAAAAACTAAATTTTATATTGGTCAAGTGGAGATTTTATAATTATTAAAGATAAGACTAAACATACAACAATGTGTAAATTAATATTTAGTGTATTAAATAGTTAAATTAATTAAAAAAAGGAGTGAAAATTGAAAATTAACAATTTAAAATAACGGTTAACCCGTAACTGAACCGAAGATCCGATTAACCGAGTTTTTCGGTTTGGTTACGGTTCATATTTTGGCCGAGCCGAAAAATTCGGTTGACCGAAAGTTTCGATTCGGTTTACGGTTCGCAATTTTTGCGAACTGACTTTCCGGTTAATCGATTTTCGGTTAACCAAATTCCCGGTTAACCGGTTTTCACCCCCTGCCTACCAGTATTGCATGCCAAGACGCATCACCGTGGATTTCTTGACTATGTGAACTTAAAAATTTAAGAATAGGGCTATTTAATCATGCAAGTTGCATCCCCATTTCTTCATCTAGATTTTCCATGTTTATTTTCTTTACCTAACTTTTAAGCACCCCCCTCCCCCAACATAGCCTTCAGGTAGGGCGTAGGTGAGTAAGCTGAGCAGAATTGGATATTTGGTCCATTTTTATGGAACCGGTCCCGGCTCCGGTAAAAATTGGGTCCAAAAAATTAGATCCAATCCCGATTGGAATCTGGTCCAGGATTTTTGGAACCGATCCCTCCACCAGTTGGGACTAGGTCCAGACCCAGGTATTCTAATTTTTTCCTATTTTGCTTTATTTCATTTCATTTAAATTTTTGTCTTGTGGTTGTGACTTTGTGAGATAACCAATACACCCAAGTTAGCTAATCGATCGTTCAAAATCAAATTTAATAGAGTGATAGCTAGACATTTACCATGCATTAAAGTCCAATATTTCATCTCATCCAAGCATTAAAAAATATCATCTTCTTGTAATATTATACATTAACAAAAAGATTTAGTAACATCAACGAAGAGCTGAAAATTATGGCGGCATCGGAAAAACAAAACCTGATGTCAACAGTAATCGGGTAACTCATACATTTTTTTAAAAAAAAGAAAACTGATTGGAGTGGGTAACGGGTCCGGTTTCGATTCCAAGTTTTTAGAATCCGACTTTGGACCCGATTGCAACCGGTTCTAGGATTTCGGAACCAATTCTAGACCCAGTTCCACTGGGTCCGAAACCGGGTATCTGATTTTTATTTTTTTTTTGCCTCAGCCCCTTAGGTGAGTTAAAGCTACTTCACAAGCAAGCTTGCTTTTCGGCTTGCCAAGCCTAGCTTCCTTCAAGTAGGACGTAGATGAGTCAAGCTACTTCACCAGCAACGTTGCTTTTCGGCTTGCCAAGCCTGGCTCATGTTGAGCCCAAGGCAAGCTTATCGGTAATCTGTGCCGAGCTAGAGCTTTGTGAATTCAGACTTGTGAACTCCCGAGCCTAAACGAGCCGGCCCAACCAGCCTAGCAATTTTTCACGAGCCTTCTTGAGAAATAAATATTGGAGCTTAAATACTTAAAACCTTTTATCTCTCCTTTCTCCTCCCTTACCTTCTTATAATCTAGATTTTTTCACCGGCTCATGCGTGTCTAATTAAAGACACAGTAAGATAACCTACACAACTTATGCAAACTTACACTCCTAACCTAATCACCCATTGACTAATGATGCTAGCAACTCATAAGTCATCAATGATGAGATAATTATGATAGTTCCATGACTACACAAATTACTTACGCTCACAAATACATTTTTTATTTGTTTGAGAGTCTCACTATGTATCCAAATTTTAAGAAGTCATGTCCGTCTCCAACTCTTTAAAGGAAAGTTTGTCTCAACCGTAAATAAGTCAATGTTAAACTCAACGCGATAAAACATTAGAATAGGCCAGATTAGGCCTCAATAAGCCGTGAAATAGTCGAGCTTGCCTAGCCCAAAGCTCTAATGAGAGTTCCCGAGCCGAGCTTTGAACTTGGCAATCGTTGTTCGTTGTAGGGTTATAGCAATCTGATCTATCTTTCGGGAAGGCAGGGCAAGGAGAGATGCCAACTTGCTAAGGGGGGAATGAGGTAAGTAAACCCTTGCAAGTGCTTATGTTTCAAGTTTGGAACACTAACTTTTCACTCTAAAGGTGAATACTTTATCAATTGTCCAAGGTGTTTCCTCTCCCCAAATGACGAAATTTTTTAGGGAAAAGTAAGTATGGAATGGAGAAATATATCCACAGTATTATAATGCAAACAAAGCACGCACATGTGACGTTCTAATGTAAACAGTGAGAAAGCTTTTTTCTAGCGACCATTTGGCACTCATTCAAGACGATCATGCTACATTTTCGTTCAGAAGAATCACAAATTCAGAAAAACCCAAATTATTTGGTTGTGAAGGACAAACGTAGTTCCCACAACAGCAAGGTACGGCTGTGGCAAATTCAAAATGAATGGAGTGCAGTCCCTGAGGAGCTATGTCTCAGAGATGCTTTTCTTAAAGGACTTCAAATCATTAAGTTGTTAGTATGCAATTTTGAATGTCAATTTCAAATGAAACAGCATCCTGAAATCTTAGCATCAACGCAAGTTGTTCTCATAAAAGCATGGCCTAATTAAAAAAACAAAAAAACATAAGACTCGATTCAGGCAAAGCAATCAGGATCACATTTCCTATTTACGTTCAAACTGGTTAAGAAAGCATTCCGGACAGAGTTCTGCACTGAAAACCTCGGTGATCTCAGGAAAAGCGACAGGAGACGTTAAGACTCGATTCACAATATTCATACAATCTATAAATTCTGAAGGAAGACTATGAAGAGACATGCCTTGATGAGGAAGAAAGAGCTCTCACTTCTCAATTGCACGCTTGGCACCATCCAGGGTATTCCTCAGCAGCATGGCTACAGTCATGGGACCAACACCTCCAGGAACAGGAGTTATCCATCCACCTGCTTTGCTTGCCTCATGGAAATCAACATCTCCCACGAGCCTGTAACCTGATTTCTTGGATCATCTACCGCATTTGTTCCTACATCTATCACAGCAGCACCTGGCTTTATCCAGTCATCTTTAATCTGAAGGAATTATAAGCAAGGGATCGGAGTCAAACACGATACGAAACTCAGGGAAGATTACCAAATACAAACAGGAAAAGTGATTAGTATCCAAGACCCCAAATCCAGCCCAAATCTGAAGGTCACCAAATTGGACCTGACTTAAAATTGATCAGGCCTAAAACAAATATACTGCATTTTTCAACCAATATTGGTATAGCTTCTTCACAGCACATATAGCGAAACATTAACAAGTCTAAATATGAGATGAACCTGAGATAACCCCACTCGAATCATAGCCAACCAGTAAGTTCAAGTAGATTGCTTTTGCTCTATCTGAACCCTGAAGCTATCTAACCCCAGCCCAACCCAAAATCACCCATCTGCTGAGTCTATTTGCAATAATGACTAATGGGCAAAATTTAAGCATCCAAAGAGAGTAATGGCACAACTTAAAAGTGAACTTTCTGGGAGGTATGAGACAATAATTTCACTATCAGCAAATGATTACTGCATTATTATATTAGTCTCTAAGCAACAATCTCACTTCTCATAGAGTAAGGTTGCATACACCTAGATTTCCCAAAACCAGGCTTTCTGCATGATCTGCACTAAGCTATTGTTATTGTTGTTGTTGTAGCAAAACTTACAGTAAATTTTGTCACGGCATCCCCTCAGATTTAACAAGAATGGGAGTTATGTTTAAGGTCAATCTCCTAAGAGTTTGACGGCATAAAAGAAAAGGAAGTTGGAAGACAGTGAATTCCAAGGAAAGAAATGTCAGCATACCATCATGGCTTATCCTGCTGCCACGATGACCATGTCAGCTTCATGGATGATGTTTCCAGGATCACTAGTACGCGAATGGACTATAGTAACAGTTGCATCTGCCTTCAAGAGGAGTGAAACCGGCAATCCAACGATATTACTTCGACCAATGACAACTGCTCTCTTGCCTTGTACACTGACACCACTTTGTGGCAGTAGCTCAAGACAGCCCTGTCATGAAAATCTCTCAATGCGCACAACATTTTGGCCCACTGAAGCGAAACCACGACTTTCATAAAGTGACTATCCAAAGACAGTTTTTTGTGGCATATTTACAACACCAGGTACAAACTTGTCTCAATCAGATAGTTACCTTAGGGGTGCAAGGCTGGAAGAGAGGTTCTCTCCCTTTCATAGCAAGCTTTCCAAAGTTCATAGGATGGAAGCCATCAACATCTTTTTCAATGCTAATTCCACTCAAAACTCTTTCTTCACTTATATGTTCGGCCAATGGAAGCCGAACCAGTATGCCTGCAAGAGGAGTAAGAAAGTGAGTTAATATGATTTTGTGGTACATGGATAACATTTAATTCAAAACGACAGCAATTCCTTGCCCTAAAATTTGTGTTCTCAAGTTCAATCTATGACCTTTCACCTTAAAGGATTGTCCGAAATGAAAACAGCCTCCGGCCCCTTCCGTATCACAACTCCCCCCCCCCCCCAAAAAAAAAAAAAACATGCACATTTACAGGAAAACTAATATTTGAGCCAATTTAATCAGCTCAAGGAATTTTAAGGGATCTCTCTAGTGAGTCTCCAGTGTAGATGACACATAGGGCATAGCTTCCCATCAAACATATCCTTACAATCTTCTGTTTGTATATGTTCTTGTCTAGTCACAAATAGAGTACTAATTCAATTTTCTTACAAGAATGATGAACCGCATACTTCAGGGTTTGCATTTAACTCATGGACCTTGGAATTTGGAGATCAATTCAGGTTCAGAAGCTTGCTCAGGGAGGTCTATGTCAAAGGACTTAATCCCAACCTCAGCGCATGCTTTCCTTTTCTACTCACGTAGCTCTGTGAATCCTTCCTGGTTCCTACAATGACTACAGCCAATCCTGGGACATATACAAATTAAGCACACATAATATCACATCTCTAGCTCTTTAGGAAGTTAGACGTAATATGGGGGAAACTTATGGGATTTCACACACTTGACAAAACAAGAGAAATGAGATACCAAGCATTTGACAAATGGCAAGCTGCAAGCAGGCAACAGAGAACTTTTTAAATTTATTAACAGCTAAGGATGGCTAGTTTGTGCAATTAACTGATAATTAAAAACAGATGGCTCTCGGTCAGCCTATCTTGCTTCTGCCCCCTCAAGTGAGTATTCTAGAGGAGACAACAGTAACAAAGTCAACCCCATTGTAGTTGTTCCAACAAACGCAGAGAAGCGGGCAAGCACAAAATTTATAATAACATACGAATGAAATTATGGAGACTTCACCAATCTGACATGTTTCAAGAGAAAAATCAGATCTAGCTGCTATTTGTAGCATCCACTGCAGAAGCATTACATAATCTGAACGTCATCCCAGTTCCGAAAGTTGATGGAAAAGCCCAGAATTTTTGAGGAATATTAACAAGACAAGTCATAGTCTTTTGCGCTAGTAGAGGGGAAACGATCCTACGATTTATATCTCACATAAAAAGATTTCATGACAGTAACATGCTTGCATCAAGAATTTCTGAGAACATTAACAAGACAGATTACATTCTTTTGGGCAAGTAGAGGGGAAATAGTCCTACTAATGATTTCTCACACAAAAATATTTCATGACTGTAACATGCTCATATCAACAATTTCCCTCCCTTTGAAAGCTAGGATTTTCCTGGTACAATTTTGTCATGTGATTTTCCATGACTCACCAATGTGATGTATTCTTGCTGCAACCCCTCAACAATCTGCCATCCAACCAAAAATATTCGTCATTCAGAAGGGGAAATAGTTTGCTAGTGATCTTACAATTTCATCTGAAGAACCTTCACACCCTTGTACAATAATACCATGGGAAGATCTAAAGTATAGATATCCAAGTCCCTATTTACCTCCTCTCTACTCCCTAGACTCATAAAAGCAGTGGAAATCATAATGAGCTGTGATTGGATAAATTGGGTTAAACTCTCAGCATGTATTTCAACTTTCAATACCTTTCACATTAATAAAAACGAAAACAATATGGGTCATGACTTGAGACACAAAAAGTATGCCTTGGTTTAAAATCAAAGTTTCATACATTCGATAAATGAAAAATGACCGTATTGGATGGTATAAGGTTAGAATACTATTAGATTACGTAATTGCCGATTTTATCAGCAATTTTTCTCATTTATGAATTTGCAAAAGCAATTCTTCTTTAGCTAATGAGGTTGATTGATTTAACACAAATTTTGGCAAAATCAAACCCCCCCCCCCACCCCCACGGGGGAAAAATAAAACAATAAAAATCAGGAGCCAAAATCCTTATCATCACCCTTATAGAAATCACAAGTTTGAATGCTGGAACATGGGCATGGAAACTTGAGCACCTTCAATTGGGATCAAAAGCTCCCCCCCCCCCCCCCCATATCAAACTCAAGCAGTACAGAGAACTGAAATCTTTGGCTACGATAAACCCGTTGATCCATTGTCAACAATTTTATTCATTCACAAACACCAAGTAAAATGTGAAGTGAGTAAACTCAATCATTTACACACCGAAACCAAACCCAGTAACCCCAAAAAAAAAAAAAAAAGTAAAATGAACATAAAATGGGTTACACAAAGACAAGCAACTCAATTAATGGGCATTCATTTTCACCAGAGATAATCAAGAATGCACTGCATACTAGTGCAAAACTTAATTCAAGGATTACATATGAAGTTAAACGAGCATTAAGATAAATAGAATGAGCAATTGAAGTGAACCTTGCCATACTTCTGAGAAAGAAGGCGGACTTTTCTCATCTGCGATTTCAGATCTGAGGGTATGTCTGGGCAGTGGGCAATCGCCTTCCCATCAATTATCTCTACTTTGTGCTCCGTCGCCATCGCCCCTGCTATTTTCCTGGAGGGGGGGGGGGGGGGGGAGTAATTTGTGTCCGCCTTGTATTTGAATTTGTTTTCCTCGTGAGGGATAAAAACATCACACTACAATTTCACTCTGAGTCCACTGAGGTGCAGTCGTGCATATGTTCATCTTGCATTTGTTTGGTGGAAAACATTACATGCAAAAAAACTTTTTTCAAACAGAAAAATAGATCATATCTATATCTATATCTATATAATACATAAAAGCAAAGTTTTAATAACTGTCTTTTCCTAAATTCTCATGAATTAACAATTTTCAGCCATAAGATCTATACTCTGAATCACTAACAACCATTGATTTAAATTATCAGAACAAAAAATAAAGTTGCAAAAAATCAACCATCCACCCCATAAAGTCGAACGTGGCTTTGAATGTAGAGTCTTCTTTCTTCTCTCTCTGGCTGTATCACAACCGTTGATGTACTCTATCTCCATTATAACTATTGATCAAAAATCATGGAGTCAGAAAACAGACAAAATTTCAACCCTTCCTCTTCCCGAAGTTGCAAAGAACGTGGTCTGCTTTTAATATTCCCACGGCTGGAGAGCATTTCCTCTCTCTATCTTTATTTCTCCCCTTCTTTCTCTCACTGTCTTAATCTCACAATTAGCTTCTCAGTGTCATCTTCCCATGGCTGCAAACCTTTCACTCAATTCAAATCCTTATCTCCCTGGCCGAGAACCCCCGAAATTTCGAGACCGCTTCTCTATCTCTCCCTGCTGCTCCTCCCTCTCTCTCTTCCATGTCGGTCCTCTTTTTGATTTCCCATGCTTCCCCTTTCACTCTTTCCCTATGTCTCGGTTCCCCTGCGCTGTAAAATTCATGATGTCTATTGAAGATTTTTTTTTTTGTGTTTTTGATTTGATTCTGATTGATGATTGCGATGGGGATTCCAATAGGTCTGTGCAATTTCAGGTCAAGAGATTGGAGAGAGAGCAGCAGCAGAAGCCTCAGATCTGAACTTTCGTTCGCGATTTATCGCTGCCGATGATGATTTCAATTTGGGTTTTTTCTTTTTTTTTTCCGATTGGAATCTCATTGATGATTCTGATGAGCAACAGAAGCTCAGATCTGAACTTTCCTTCGTGATTTCATCTCTCTCTGTCTTTATCTCTCCCTTTCTTTCTCTCACTGTCTTCATCTGACGGTCATCTTCTCACCGTCATCTTCCCATGGCTGCAAAGCTTTCATCCAACCATGACTGCAACGCTTTCATTCAATTCCATTCCTTCTGTCACTAGCTGGAAAGCATCTTCTCACTGCCTGGCCTCCATCTTCTCTCTGCCCCTTAAATTTCTCTCCAGGCGTTCTGGCCCGAAACCCCCCAGAATTTACAGATCTTTGCAATTGAAGGTGAAGAGATTGGAGGAGAAGAAAGAAAGGAGCAAAAGAAGCATTGTGCTTCTTCTTTCCCGCATTCACAGAGAAAATAGAGGAGATTGAAGTCTGCTATCAATCGAAGTCACACCTGGGTAGTTCGAGTTTCACAGCCCAGCAGTGGAATCTTGGAGGAAGGTCTTCAATTCGCTGCCTGTGCTATCAAGCGAATCGATCTGAGCCTTCTTCTATGAAGCCCTTATCAAGTGTGGTTGTTCCGTATCATAATTTTGGTCTGTTTTGCTCTGTTTTGGGTAGATATGAGAGGTTTTTGTGTTCTTCGTTGAATCGAGTATGTTCTCCGTCATTTGGCATTTCTAGATTTTTCTTTGTGTATAAGATCTGAGAGGTTTTTTGTGTTCTAGGTTGATTCGAGTGTGTTCTTGGTAATCGTTTAATTTATGTTGCACAATCATTCTTTTAATTTATCTTTGATTTTGTTTTTTACAAAATAATATTACGCAGTTTTGAATTGGTCGTTGCAATTCAAGGTGAAGAGATTGAAGCAGGAGAGAGAAAGGAGCTTGTGGAAGGCATTTCGAGATATGTTCCACAATTTTTTTTGTTAATTTACCTTTATTTTTTTAAAAAAAATCTTACTCGGTTATGATATGGTTCCCAACTCCGTCAGACTCCTAAACACTCACAAACTTGGCCCCCCCACGTCTCTCCAATGCAGTGACAATTTAGTAACTGCTCATTGCTCCCTGCTGAAGTTCTCCTCAAACGGCTCTGTGCTTTTGGCTTTCACAGTCTGTCAATACTCCCATTCTCACCTCTTACCTCACAGCATCCTCTTCTATCTCATACATCTTTTGCAATTAATCAAGTGAATTCTTCTAAACATATTCCAAAGGATTCTGATCTTCCTAGGTAAGCATAATCCTCACGTTGTGATTTGTTTTGGATTGGTTTTGTATTCAATTTATGTGATTTGGGTAATTTCGGAATTTGTGATTAGTTTTGTATTGGTTATTGTTAGTTTAAGTTATAAATTTGATTCATGTATACAACTCTGATGAAGAATTTGAGATTAGTTTTGTACTGGGTATTGTTTGTTAATTGTAAATTTTCAGTGAAGCCATGTAGTCCTGAATCTTTTCGTTTTGCTATTTCTGCTTGATGTTTGGTGGGATAGATAATGCATTAGCAGAAGTGGATGTTAAAATTATTTGGTTCCAGTTTGTGTGATGTTAAAATTATATAATAGTTGTTTTGGTTTCTTTAATTTTGTTGGTGGTTATGATGAGTTTTTGATATTTGTGGCTAATCTAATTGATTACTTTTTTAAATTCTGATGATTGTTGCATTGGTATATCATTGATAGGTATTAAATATAAATCTAGCTGATCATCTCTTTTATTTTATTTCTTCAAAATAAACGAAGAGATAGATGTATTCATGTTTTTGAGCTTTTAGTAGATTATCCTCTAAGTTAGGCCCCTAGAAGATATATGTGACATTGTTTCTATCCTTTAAGTTAGTCTTAAACTTTGCATTGAGATTGGGTGATGGTGTGATGCATGAGTTGTGGGAATGCCCCCAGTGGTATTCTTGTAAATTATTAGCATTTACTAGCAACTAGCGTGGTTAAATTTAAGTTAGGTAAATCCTTGAATGTTAATATTAAGTTGAAAGGTACTAAATAGGTTAATGAAATTAATATTCGATATCTAACAAGGGAAGCAAATTAATAACCACATTCGTCTATATAAGTTCATTGGTATTGTTGTAAATGTTTACATGTGAGCACCTTTTAGTATATTTATGATATTTTTATAATGTTAGGATTAGGGAAATTTTTGCAAGTATAATTTTACAAATTCGAAACATATATATGTATATATGTATTATTGTTCCCATTATCAAATTAGTTTAATGAAAGACCAAATTGTGTGCTTCATTTTTTTTTTTGAATTAGTTTACTTAATATAACATATTTTGACTTATTATTGCAATCCTGCATATTCTGGTGTTTGAACTTACTAGCAGTCTAACGGAATATTATATATTCTGATAACATATTATTTTTGGATTTGTCACCCAAGGTGCTTCATTGACTTTTTCTTGCATTTCTATTCCTATTATTGATTAGTGGTAACTCCGTCAATGTTAATGCTAATTTACAAAGAATGACCTCCTGGATATGAACTTGACGTATTTTGCCAAGTTAAATTCCAAATTGGAAAGACATATAACTAATTACATTTTCCAAAGTTTACTTTTTCCCATACTTTTCGATAATTGAAAATGTAACTTACATTAATAACCTCATCCTTTTGAATATCAACATCCTTTCAGAAAATTGGCAAACTAATATTCACAAGTTGATGGTGGATTTCGTTGTACCTTTCTTTTCCCCCTTTTTTGATTAATTACAAATTAAACACACCTTCATTATCACTGTTGCAGTGCATATGATATATATCTATGAAGGTTGATACAAGCCATGGACCACATGCACTTAATTTAGTCCCATCTCCATTACAGTTGCATATGTAGTAGTTTACATTCGACTAAAATTCCAATACTTTGCCAAAAATTTTTGTCCAACAATAATAACGAACGCGTTTCTCCCACCATTGTATGAGTGCATGAGTCACCTCTGCATTATGGATTGTTAGACATGAATAATTCAAATTTTGAAAAAATTGAACACAAATAATCCAACAATCCTCTAAATTTTCTCCATATTTATTTTCCGTACTGCATGAATTCGAAGGTATTTTAAAAATAATGTGAAAAAATTGTTTTGTAATCAACATGAATATGATTGTAGGGTTATTTTTTAAAAATTCAAATAAGATAAACTGTATTAGTTTATGTTATTGTTTAAAAATTCATATAAGAGAAATTGTATTCTAATCAACATAACCAGCAATTAGTTTTCTGTTGCACTAAATACAACATGAATAAATTGTATTCTAATCAACGCAATTCAATTCTAATTTAAAAAGTCAAATGTGACAAAATAATGTAAATATGATTGTAGAGTTATTTTTTACAACGATGACAAGTTTGTGGTAGTAAGTACTACTTTCAATTGTTGATGGAAAAAATATTAATTCTTATTGGATATTCTTCAGTTGCAGGTTTTGTTCGTAAACTTACCCTTCATATTCATATTAGTGGAGGTTAGTTTGTGGTATTACCATACTCATTATGTTCGCATATCATTTTTTGTTTCGATTCCATGTTATGCAGTGGTTACTAAGGCTCTGTTCTTTTCGTAGGTAAATTGGGTGGGTAGAAGGTTGAAGTAGGCTCTGTTCTTTTATTGTTTGATTTTCTTCATTTTTTTATTTTATTTTAATTTTCTATTTTCAGTTTTATATTTTTCCAAATTTTAAATTTTTATTTCTTAGTTCCTATTTTTTTATTTGTTATTTGTTATTTCTTTATTTTTTATTTCTTTATTTCTTTATTTTTATTTTTATTTTTTTACTTTTTACTTTTTACTTTATTTATTTTTTATTTTTTATTTTTTACTTTTTTATTTTTTATTTTTCTATTTTTTATTATTCCTTCTTATTTTTTATTTTTTATTTTCTGCTTTTTATTTTCTATTTTGTAATTTTAATTTTGTAATTTTTAATTTTATTTTTTATTTTCATTTCTTTATTTTTGGTTTTGCCATTTTTTTGTTTTTTATTTTTTATTTTTTACTTTCACATTTTTTATTGTTTTATATTTTCTTATTTTTATTTTATTCTTCTTTGTTTTTGTTCTTTTATTGTTTGTATATATTTTAATTTTTTTTAATTTTTTATTCCCAAAAAACGACCTACAAAAAGCAACTTACGAAAAATCTCAAAAAATAAAAAATAAAAAATGAAAAAGTAACTACAAAAAATAAAAAAACAAATAAAATAAAAATAAAAAATAAAACAATAACACAATTAAAGACTTAAAAAAAACAAAAATAAAAACTAACAAAATAACAAAACTAAAAAAAGATAGAACAGAAAATTAAAAACCCTAAAAAAAAGTAAAAAACAAAAATAAAAAATAAAAAGTAAAAACTTACAAATAAAAAATTAAAAAAATGGAAAATAAAAAAACAAAAATAAGAAAATAAAAAAGTTAAAAATAAAAAATACAAAATAAAAAATAAATAAATAAACATAAATGTAAAGACATAAAAAAATTAAAAATTAAAAATAAAAATTAAAAATTAAAAATAACAAAAACAAAAATTAAAAACAAAAAATAATAAAAATAAAAAATAAAAACAGAAAATAAAAAAATAATAAAAAATAACAACCAATAAAAATAAAAACAAAAATTTAAAAATACAAAATAAAAATTGAAAATAAAAATAAAAAATAGGGTTGGGTTGAAGTTGGTTAAAGTGGGTTGAAGTGGGTTGACGTAGGTTGGAGTTGGTATTTTTTTTCCAAGTGGGTTGAAATAGGTTGAAGTAGGTTGAAGTGAGTTGAAGTGAGTTGAGGTTGGTAAATTGCAATTGAACCACGAAAAGGACAGAGCCTAAATATCCTATTTGTGCAATTAAATTTGCTTCACCGAACACTGTAATGATAAAATTTTAGTTAATAATAATGCACATAATTTATCTGAAGTAGTGATGAAAACCCCAACCGGAAGTGGTGACATCACTATAAGAAGGCTTCGAGCTAGACTTGCTCGACAAAACACAAGAAGGAGACTATTTAGCCGGCATCATCCAGATCACACCCAATCGCACTTCATCACAGAACGTGAGCAGTATCAGTCACAAGCTAGAGAAATTCAACTAGCAATTGCACGTAGCACTCTACCTGCAAGAAGGTTCGTAAACCGTTGGAATTTCACGGGAACTTTGGTTTCCTGTGGGCACTGTCGCGCGGCCATGTGGTTGGATGAGAGAGTCGTAAGAGGTAGTGCTTCACAACCTCGATTCATGCTTTGTTGTCAAAGTGGACGTGTTATGTTGCCGGCGTTGCCCCCGCCTCCTCCACTGCTAGACACATTGTTGAATGACCCCAATTTTCTTGAAAATATAAGAATGTATAACTCCATATTATCATTCACATCAATGGGTGGGTCTATCGATTACTCAGTAATGGATGGGCATGGTCCTTACTCCTTCAGAATAAGTGGCAACAATTACCATCGAATTGGATCTTTACTCCCTGCACAAGGACAACGACCCAAATTTGCTCAACTATATGTCTATGACACACATGCCGAAGTGCAAAATTGATGCAGCGCGTTAAATAGACAACAAAGTGAACGAGGAGTTGATGAGGAAACCTCATAAGATTTACAACATATGCTTGATACTGTGAATCCTTATGTGAAGGTTTTTCGCAATGCACGTGATATTTTTGAGGCTGATAATGTGATTAATTTAAGAATTCGCATTATTAAAGCACGTCCGGGAAGACAATACACATTGCCCACTGTGGACGAAGTTGCAGCTCTCATAGTCGGAGGTGAAGTTGGAGACGAAGAGCACCGGGATATTATTGTTCGAAAAATAGGCAGAAGTTTACAGCGAGTATATAAAATCCAACCATCGTATATGCCTCTTCAATACCCACTCCTATTCCCATATGGAACGGATGGTTGGACAGCTTACATTGCATATGTGGGGGGATCAAGCACTGCTCGAGGAACGATGACAATGAGGGAATTTTATGCATTCCTCATATAGTTTAGGGTTGATGAAGGAAACATTCTACTTCGATGCGGTAGATTGTTCCTTCAATTTATAGTTGATTGTTATGCTGCGATTGAGGCTTGGAGGTTACTATATATAAAAAAGCACCAAAGTACACTTCGTGCAGAATTATACAGCGGCTTGCAAGATGCTATTACTACTGGTGAAAATGATGTCCACGCAGTGGGGAGAAGGCTAGTATTACCTGCTTCATTCATAGGTGGGCCCCCGCTATATGAGACAACATTTTCTAGACGCAATGGCCATTTGTAATCAAATGGGCTATCCAGATTTTTTTATCATATTCACCTGCAATCCTAATTGGACGGAAATCCAAGAAGTTTTGGCACAACAATCAGGCCAACATGCGAATTACAGACCAGACATTGTTGCTCGAGTATTTCGCTTAAGGCTAAAAGAGCTGAAACGAGACTTCAAAGAGAGAAATCTTTTTGGCAAAGTCATAGCAGGTATTGTTATTATCTAATTATGTCATGTACTTTGGAGATTCTAAAATCTCAATCATACTTTATTCATGGTCCTTTATTTAAATCCTCATAACCTATACTCCTCTATTGCATATGTAGATATACATGTTATTGAATTCCAAAAACGGGGATTACCACATGCCCATATATTATTAACCCTTGCAAGTGAAGATAAGCCTACATGTGCCGAAGATATCGACCGTATAATATGCGCAGAGCTCCGTAATGAAAACACAGACCCCCTCGCATTCGAAACTGTTACAAGACATATGATACATGGTCCATGTGGCACTGACATCCCGTACGCTCCATGTATGGATGGTAACACGTGCACAAATTATCACCCAAAGACTTTTTGTGATACGACCATTATTAAAGAAAATGGTTTTGTGAAATACAAGCGTCGGGATGATGGTCGAAATGTAACGATTCGTGGTAAGAGAATGGACAACAGATGGGTAATACCATATAACCATGATCTGTGTGTGAAATATGATGCACATATTAATGTTGAGCGGTGTGCGCAGAAGAAGGTCATTGAGTACCTTCACAAATACATGCATAAGGGAGCTGACAGAGCAACCATAGTCCTCGAAGATAATGTCCATAACCCTGAACATGGAATTGGTCCTTCTAACTATGAAGATGTCAATGAAACTAAACAGTACTTGGATTGTCGTTATGTGTCACCGGTGGATGCTGTTTGGAGAATATTTGAATTTGAGATCACACAACGTTATCCATCTGTTGAACTATTGCAGTACCACTTACCGGGGCAACAACATGTTGTATTCAATGATCATGATGAACTTCATAGGGTTGTGAAAGAAGGAGCACATAGGATTACTATACTTATAGGATGGTTCATTGCGAATATTGAAGATACCAAAGCAAGATGTCACACCTACGCAACATTCCCTTCTTATTATGTATGGAATAAAGGAATGAAGAAATGGACTAAAAGAAAACAAAGGGTATGCATCAGTCGACTGCCCTATGCTCACCCAAACATGGGCGAGAGATACTATCTACGAATGTTGTTGCACATTGTTCAGGGAGCTACGTCATATGAGGATTTAAGAACCGTCAGCGGAATCTTATATTCAACTTTTAAGGAAGCTTGCTTGGCACGCAGACTGGCAGACGATACGAATGAGTGGTATGAGGCACTAGCAGAAGCATCCCTATGGGCAACAAGGGCTGAACTTCGAAGTATGTTCTGTTCAATGCTAATGTTCTCAGAAGTGTCTAACCCCCATTGATTGTGGGAACAACATTGGAAAGACCTCACTGATGATTTACAAAGACGAATACAAAGAGATCTCAGAGATCACAGTTTACAGATTAGTATGGAACAACGACAAGACCTTAGACTTTACGAAATTGAGATGATTTTGAATAAGAATGGTAGATCTTTAAGGGACTTCCCTCCTATACCTCTGCCTTCACCTAATCTGCTGCATCAACTTGGTAACAAACTTATCAGAGAACAGCTTGATTATGATCAAGAACAAGAGAAACATAACCTTGAGATGTTGCTACCAACATTGAATACAGATCAAATGCGAGTTTTCTAATCTGTTATTCACGCTGATGAACACGGAGAAGGAGGTTGCTTCTTTGTTTATGGCAGTGGGGGGACTGGGAAAACCTATCTTTGGAAAACTATTTTAACATATTTTAGATCAAAAAGCTTGACAGTGCTATCCGTGGCATCCTCAGGAATAGCTGCATTATTATTACCTTTTGGAAAAACAGCTCATTCGATGTTTAAGATACCAATTGATGCAGATGAGACATCTACATGTTCTATTTCTAAACAGTCTGAATTAGCACAACTAATTAAGGAAACATCACTTATCATATGGGATGAGGCTCCCATGACCCATCGCTACACGGTAGAAGCAGTTGAGCGGTCTTTACGTGATCTATGCAATCGGAACCAAATATTTGGGGGGAAAATGGTCATTTTTGGAGGTGATTTCAGGCAAACACTTCCTGTCGTTACGAAGGGCACTAGAGTAGATATTGTTGCATCTTCAATATCAGGGCAACATTTTGGTCTTACTGCAATATTCAACATCTTAGAACCAACATGCGGTTCATGCATTCAAATTTAAGTGACAATGAACATGAGCGGTTGCGAAGTTTTGTAGAATGGACTTTGAATGTTGGTAATGGTCGTGTGCAAGGATAGTCATTTCTTGGTGGTACTGAACTGGATTGGATAGAGATTCCTGAAGAATTTCTCATTAAGAATGACACCAACGGCTTCAAAAACTTGATCGAATTTGTGTACCCAAGTTTGGTGGAAAGATACAGAGACGATTCATACTTTCCAGACCGTTGTATATTAGCCCCCTTAAACACTGATGTGGATGAAATAAATTCCAAGATTCTATCAATGGTTCCTGGTAGTAGCCGTACATACCTGAGTTTCGACACATTCCTGCCAACTAATATTGATTCTGTTATTGATGACATTAATCCACTAGAGATGCTACATGGTATGAACTTTTCAGGATTCCCGAATCATGAAATACAGTTGAAAGTTGGTGTCCCTGTTGTTCTACTGAGAAATCTTGACCCATCAATTGGGTTATGCAACGACACTCGCTTGGTTATTGAAAGACTTGGTACTAAGGTTGTCTAAGCCAAAATCTTTACCGGAAGAAATATTGGGCAAGTAGTGACTATTCCACGAGTTGACTTAAGTCCTTTAGCTAAGGACTCACCATTTGCCTTGAAAAGAAGGCAATTCCCTCTGAAATTGGGTTTTGCAATGACTATTAATAAAAGTCAAGGTCAAATATTACATTATGTAGGAGTTTATCTTCCAAAACCTGTGTTCTTCCATGGTCAACTATATGTAGCTATATCTTGCGCCACCTCTCCTTCAGGGCTGAAGTTCTTAATTTGCAACAAAAGGGATGTGCCTCATAATATGACTAAAAATATTGTCTACGGTGAAATTTTTAATGGCATTCCTGATGGTTGGTTAGTCCCTTTTCTTCCATATAATAATGGTTTTATTTATATTAGTATAGATTTCATTTGCTATCATGATGTGTTCACTGCATTGGATTATACTAATCTATTTTCTTCTTTTATTAATGGTTACAGATATGTCAGGTTTAGTGCATACTTCTATGCCTATATGTGCCATCAACCCTTATAATAGATCGGTCACCCTAATTGTTCAACTCATGCGATCAATGACGGTTCGAGTATATGAGCAACGCACACTGTGGAAAGTTATATTCATGGACTATCAGGTATTGGTTTATTGAAGTTGCCAAAAATTTTCCCACCATGTACAAGTATATTGCTTATCAATGCAGTTGATTGTTTTATAGTGTGATGAGATATTCGCTAGCATAGAAGACGATGCTCAAATTAACCAATGGCGATCTATACTCAATGCTGGCAAAGTTTACCACATCTCCGGGCTCTTGGTTGATGCTGCGACAGATGGAGAAAGGAATGTGGTCAACAATAATTTGAAGTTGGTTTTCACACCGAGATCGAGACTTCTTGGTGTGGTTGAGGATTGTCCTGATATTCCTCACCAGCACCTACCACCTTGTGTGCCGTTCATTGATCTCCCTCGGCATCTACGAACAGGTGACAATGTTATAGGTACGTATAATTTACACGGTGAACTTAACTGCTTATATTGCTATATGTTTCCTCTCAAGTATCTATAACATTTTCATTTCCTTTTATTGTTTAAACGTTATCGGCATGGTAGTGGCAATATCTCCTTTAGAAACGACAAGGAACAGGGGCACTGCAAGGCGCGAATTATTACTTTCTGATATGCAGTATGTATTTCCATTAGTATAGGTTTTTCCTTATTTATTAACACATGTTGCTCTCTCTAATATTACTACATCTACTTCTTATATGTAGGATGCGTCCATTAAGGCTAACTTTATGGGAAGATTTCGCAGAAGTTGAGGGCACCCATCTTCAGAAACATTTGGGTACTGAAAATATACTTCTTACTTTCAGAGTGCACGTTAGAGATTACCAAGGTACCATCACATTCAATTGATACACTTTCACCCATCAAATTGTTTAACATCACTATGCTGGTATACTTTATGAATATATTTTTTCCCATAAAATATACTTTTAGGAATATCGGTTTCTACTTTACCAATTAGTAAATTGCTAATCAACCTGGACACTCAAGCAACAGAAGACTTTGAAGAATGGTATATACAACCAATAACCTTAGTTTTAATTTCCATTTTCATTACAAGTTATAAACACTTCATCTCACACATGTTACACTCCTTACATGTATTCGATTCTCTGGCACTAGGGGTGTGATGACCCATTTTGATTTCATGCATAAGAGAACATTACATATGTACAATCTGGAGAAGTTGTTCGCCACTCAAAGGATTAGACTATATGAATACGCATCTACGCGAAATGTAAGCTAGAAATTTTCCTTACAAATGTAACTTTCTGCTTACATATATTCTTTTAAGAAAACATAATCTTTACAGTTTACAATATGCAGGTCAGATATTGCCGACTTTTTGCATACATCATTGAAATTCACCCGTTGATTTATGATGCCTACACCAATTGCAAAAAAAGTGATCACTCTTACATATTCGCTCTGAATGTGCCTTACTGTACATGTCAATCTCCAAATTTGACACAAAAGAGGCTTGCGTACTTGATTGCCTATTGTTATGTACTTTCTTCTACTTTTCCAAATATATGTTTGCATTATTATAACCGTCCTGTGCTATTTAAAATTATAGGTATATCTTCAGAGTTCTCTTGCAAGATAATATAGGTTGTAGAGAGTTTACTATTCTTCATGAGGATGCTCGAATTCTTTTGCATACGACGACTGCCCAGTTGGACGTGTATGTAGCGCAGGTATTATAATTTTCCCTACGTATCACATTTAACACAGTTTATTCTTTTATTATTGACTATCCTATGTTAATATTTTCTACAGCCAGATGGTCATCTATCGCTTTATGCAATTATGGATGATTACATAGAACCATAGGTATTTATCATGGAGCCCCCACGTCACTATGAAGTAGAAGTTCCTATCACTTTTATTGCACCAGTTCATTTGGAGGAAGATGTTTATTACTTGCGAAAGACCAATGTTAGGTACACCAGGTAGATCACGTGTAAATATAAACTTCAACCCCATCATTGTTATTCAAATTATTTCTAAAACTTTATTTCCTTTGTAGGTATAGAAGGAGGAGGTGGATTCTTCGTCATTGGCGTGATAGATTGGCTCCTCATCATATTATCTAGCGTGTTTTTTGTCATAATCACTATCTACTATTTTTATCATATTGTTATAGACCTTTTTCTAAGTCATGTGGTTTTTAGTGGTTCATCCCAATGATTATATATTAAGTTGCTATCCACATATATTTTTCATTGATTATTCTATCATCTTTTCTAAATTATAATATTAACTATGTCTACAATGGCTATTGGTTCATTACTTGCATAGTATATGTTATGAAATGTCTACTTTAATATGCACTGTGCATAATACGGGTCCAGACTAGTAATACATAATAGTAATCTTTTAATAACCACCTTTTCCTAAATTCTCATTAACTTGAACTTTTCAGCTGTTGGATTAGATGATAAATAAATAACAGCGGTTGATTTACTTTAATCTCTGTACCACTAATCAAAATAACTCCCTCCAAAAAAATTTGCTGGGCTGAATCGCTAGGAAAATTGCCTGGCCTCCATCTTCTCTCTCCCCCTTATCTATCTCTCCACGCGTTTGGCCTGAATACCACAGAATTTTCCAGACCTCCCCTCTCTACCTCTTCACGCTGCTCCTCCCTCCCTCTCTCTTCCCCTGCGTATGTCCTGTTCTTGCTTTCCCATGGCTTCCCCTGTGACTCTTCCCCTCTGTCTCTGTTCCCTTGTGTTTGTTTGGGGCGGTTTTCAAAAAATTAAAAAAATGTTGATGTCCATTGAAGAAGGACCGACGGAGGGGAGATGAGGAATTTCATCGTTGTGTGACCCACTAAAGAGCTGTTTTCTAGAGAGGACAAGGTTGAAAACAGAGGAGGTATGGCCTTTGAGGGTGGAAACACATTGGTGGTAGACCGTGGTAGGTTGTTGATCAAGTTGTTGGGTTGATAATGATAGTGAAGGGAGAGATTGAAAACTTTTCTGGGAAGAGAGAGATGATGATGAAGAACATGAAGAGTACCCAGATCAAAAGTAATAGGAGTGAGATTGGTTATCTTCTCCTAAACGAGCATGGATAGGTAGAGGGTATGGTAGAAGCCCCATTCTTCTGCTGATGTTTTCCAAACTCTAGAGGGAAAGAGGGAGAAAATGGATTGAAGTGGGTAAGAAAGACACGAAACGTGTATTTAAAGATGAGGCATGAAGGGGAAAAAGGAGTCATGGCCGATTTAACTGCGTAAAGAGTAAAAAGGAGGAATTGGAAAAAGAATTGTCATAGGGTCCATGGGATACTGTTGAGGATGGAAACAAATACGACCCTGTACAATAGTACGAGAAGTGAGGCCGATTTAGCTGGGCTCATTTAACCCTGTAGTCCATTCTCATGAGTCAATCCTTCATAGCCTTTTGTTTATGTCTTCCACTGGCTGCCAAGGAACCATATGCTTTTTTCTACTAGCCGTTAAAACACATTTTCTTCTGACTTATGATTGCAATAATTTTGAAGAAATCATGCCATACTTTCTGTTTCTTCTTTAGGGGCTGGAGCATAAACTGGCATTTTTTGAGAGATTCATTTGAGTTGCATCTTTAATTGGGTTCAAGTAAAATTTCATCCATCTGATCAGTGCATAAGAATACTTATTGCAGTTAGTTCTGTCAGAGGGCAATCAAATATGGATCACACTGCAAGCAACAAATTGAGTAAAAAAATAAAAAGATTAACATTTTATACTTTTTACAAACCTTAAGTACAATAAAAAGCAACAAACCTAAAAACAAGTGTATCAATCTTTTTACCTAGCATTTGCTTATATATATGCGCACACACACATATATCCAAAAAAAAGATAACATATTTGAACAAATTGATAATATATCCTAATTTGATAAAGATATAAATTGGTCCACAAAATCAAACTTAACCCTATAATTGTACCGATCTAAACATGACGTAAAGCACAATGAACCCACCTTGAATCTTAACAAAATGATTTACATGCCCCAAAGCTCTCTAAAATGTTCCAATGCTCTCTTAGGACAAGTTTTTTCATCCCTACACCATGGGCAGTCCTGGGCTTTGTGGGAGATTATTATTACTGTCATGGTGTTTGCCTTCTTCACCCATTGGCCTTGGGTTGTTGGTGTCCCCCATTTTTTTTGGTCTTTTGGTCTCTCACTTTTTCTATGTGAACTTGGTGTAGGGTGGGTTGGTTGCCCTTTTATACTGCACCTCTTGCCTTTTACTACTTGTACACTCTTTCATTCTCAAGGGTTCCAACCCAATACCATTAAGTTTTGCCATATCACCAAATGAGTGATAAAAATTTTAAATTTAGATTTATCCATGAATAGTGCTATTGTGAGTGCATGTCAAATGTTGGCTTATTGAAGTACAGTAGATAAGTTTTTTTCAAAGCCTTGGATTATAATAGATTATAGTAAAATTACGGCAGAATATTTTATACTTTTTTTAAAATCTAGACTCACCGCAAGCAACTTAGATATATTTTTATGATAAACCAGCACCTTATGAGCCTCCCACCTTATCTACCTAGAACTTTAGAGTATGTATTTCTCTGCAAGTATAGATATTAAAGCAATGTTGGGTAAATCTTTTAAAATTCATCCTAAAATAACTGCAGATAGACTAACTCACTAAAATGAAGCTAAAGTTAATACTTCATACGCTCTCCCAATGTGGTCCTTTTATTTGTGATAGTGGATGGACCAAGCTAGCCCAATTAATTGATTCTTCGTCCTCCTTCCCTTTATTCTCTGCCGTAGGTAGTACGTAGTAATTTTAATTATTAATGTAAAAAGTATTCATTCTTATTGGATATTCGTCATTTGCAGGTTTCCCTCATAGACTTGCCCTTGATATTTTTATTCGTTGAGGTTAGTTTCTCATATTAATATACTCATTATGTTTGCATGTCAGTTTTTGTTTCTATTCCATTGCTTTAAAATTTTCTTGTGAGAATATTATGCACGTATGGTTTGTTTCTATTCCATTAATTGTTTTGCAACTTCGTCTAGCGACATGTTTTTTTACTAAAAATTGCTTCACTAGCCACTGTATTTGATCCAATTTATTTGCCAAGCATTACTGCATAGAAATATTGTCATGCTTCATATATAATTCGAATTCTTCTGCATTGGACGACTGCCCAGTTGGATGTGTATGCAGCGCAGGTATTATAAACTTTCATATGTATCACATGTTACAAAGTTTATTGTTTTATTATTGACTATCCTATGTTAATATTTTCCATAGCCATATGGTCATCTATCGCTTTATGCGATCATAGATGATTACATAGGTAAAACATGGGTATTTATCATGAAGACCCCCCGGCCATTATGAAGTAGAAGTTCCTATCACTTTGGTTGTACCAGTCAATTGAGAGGAAGAGGTCTATTACTTGCGAAAAACTAATATTAGGTACACCAGGTAGATAACATGTAAATATAAACTTCAACTCTATCATTGTTGTACAAATTATTACAGAAACTTTATTCTCTCAGTAGGTATAAAAAGAGAAGGTGGATTCTTCGTCATTGGAATCATAGATTGACTTCTCATCGTGTTATGTAGCTCGCTTTTTATCATAATCACTACCTACTATTTCGACTATGCTATTATAAACCTTTTTAATAGTCATATGGTTTTTAATTGATAATCCTAGTGGTTACGTTATGCACGAAGTTGCACATATATTTTTCATTGATTATTCTATCATCTTTTCAAATTTATAATATTAACTATGTCTACAATAGTTATCGGTTTACTACTTGCATACAATATGTCCATGAATGTCTACTTTCACGTGCACCATGCAAAGCACGGGTCTAGACTAGTTTTGCAATTAATTATAGACCAGTGTGCATCCTGTGCTTCGCACAAACATATATGAAAATTTTATGATCATATTATTTTTCTTCAAAGAATATGTGATTTTATCATTTATTTTAATTAGAAGCACTAATATGTTTAACTAATTGATACTAAAAAATATCTACATAAATTATTTTATTTTTGGCATATTGCTTGGATTGACAACTATATTTTTAGTTGGACACTACTTTTAGCATGATAAAAGAACAACTTTTATATTGTATGTTTTTTTTATAAAAAAAGGGGGAAAAAATCGGTGAAGATCTTAGTGCCAAATGACATACATATATGATAATTGTATATCTATCTTTGAACCATGTAAATGCATTTGTCATATAATAAGGAATTTGAAATCGAATGATTGCATGTAACTTAATATGTGTAATTGTGTATCAATTTATAGTTAGTTCTTAAAAAGATACATGATCATTTTGAAGATACGGCAAATTTGGGTCTCAATTCCTATATGCTACAATTTAGTTAGAAGTCTTTATGGACATATTTGTAAAATAAATCTCATGAATATAAGTGTCTAATGATCCTATTATATTTGTGAAATAAATATCATTATTTAAGACCCTTTTACTCAAAAAAGAAAAATAGAAGATATATAAAAACATCAAATCATATATGATAAACCTACTTACATATCTCACAGTTAAACACACAATCATTATATGTGTATACCGTTTCATATTAAATTTTTCACCTTTTGTTTCTTTTTTTGTTATTTTATAAAAAATATCCAACATAAATTTTATTCTCCTACCTTTTATACTTCATTTTAGCACAGGATATATATTTTTTTATTTATTTTTGGTATATGTTTAATGTCATTTGGTCTGGGGGGGCATCTCTTCAAATTTGAATAATGAATGGTGACAATTGGAATATCAAACCAATCACTTTATAAATTCATAACTGGTGGAACAATTGAATAAAAAATAATTATTTAATATTGATACTTAAATATTAGTAATAAAATCAATGATGGTTAAATTAATCAAATAAATCATAATTACATAGTATTGACATAAATATAAGATAGCCAATAGAAATTCACCACTTGTCAAAACACCATTAACCCACTCAACCCATTCAGTTTTATATTATACTAGTGTGC
>JAKOGI010002000.1:0-45000 GCA_029747015.1 Carnegiea gigantea | reverse complement strand
AAATATATGTCTTGCTGCCAAGCATCATCTTTACAGAAAAAGAAAAGATATTCAATACAAAATATAAAAATAATATAATTTTCATAAAATAAAATATCTTCAACCACACAACTTGAGCGCTGGGTGCCAAGCAATAATCTTAAAAAAGGAAATAATTTAATTGTTTCCAAAAACAGCAAAGGAATTTGGGACAACTCCCAACAATATATATATATATATATAATATATATATATATATATATATATATATTATATATATTATATATGTATATATGATATATATATATATATATATATATATATATATATATATATATATATGTCATGTTAAAATTCACACATATTTCTTCTTAGTTACTTTGGATTTGATATGGAAAACATCAAAAAAAAAAAAAAAAAAGCTAATGACTATTGACTAATGAGTAAGGGGATTTGAATTCAAAACTTCGATAATAATCAACGACATTTAAAATACTTCACCAATTAAATTAACCGATAATCACTTCAAATCTCACATTTTGGTCTCTAATTCTTCGATACCATTGAAATGTTTGTATTGCATATCATGTGCATGCCCTCTATGAAAGAGTAAAAGGAATCTGAAACCTAGATGTCAAATTAAATTGTTTAAAATAGGTAAGGGGTTCTATATCTTAAAGTTTACTTCATTTGAAAACTAATTTAAATTTTTATTTTTTTTGTAATAACCTTGCTTTGTTGGGCAACTTTCTTACATGTTCTATCGTGGGTTCCTAAATTCAAGCCTCTTTCATCGCTAAAAATTGATCACAATGCAACATATGTCTATTTCTATGACCTACTTATTTGGTACTAACCATTGAGGATTAATATAACTACTACTAATGTAGAAAGGGCTAAATTTGCAAGATTATGTGTTTATGTTGATGTTGATAAATGCTTGCATCATATTTGTTTGAATTAATTTTTTTGTGTTAAGAGATTTTGTGTAAAAATCATCATCGCCAATGACTCAATTGTAAGCATCTTAAGACATTTACAAGCTAATTATCGTATTCAACAATCCATTTAGCAATTCCAATCTTTAGGTTAGTGTAGTAAGAACCAAGAACCTCACAAGGAGAGCTCTAGAGCTCAATCTTAAGATATCTACAAGCTAATTGTCGTATTCAACAACCCATGCAACAATCCCAATCCCTAGGTTAGTGTAATGCTTATTCATCTAAGAACCAAGAACCTCACAAGGAGAGCTCTACAGCCCAATCTCAAGGTCAATAATCCAATTGTGAACTCTCTTGAAAAATGGGTCATCGTTAACATAATAATCTGCATAAAATCAAAGATGCCTACAATTATTCATCATGGAAACAATACTATAGTTACACATTTTGATCCACAAAGACAAAATTTCAGTTTTCCTTTACAATTGCTAGAGAATACCCTAGTTTGTCCCTTCGCGTAACACATCCCATATCCCTCCTTATCTTTACCAATTACCAACCTATTCTCATGGACACCTTTAAAGGCTGACAACTTTTACCCAAGGGAGTCGTTGAAGTTGATTCAAAGTATTTTTGAGATGGTAGGGGATGAAGAGATCACATCCAACTATAGACCTATTGGTCAGTACATATGTCGCACTACTCTTGAAGTCAACTGTCATCCATTCTTGCTAATTCAAAGCACCAAATTTGCTATCAGTATCACATCATGTATTGAATAGAGCCCCTATGTTGAAAGCTACATCATCCACATCTATGAACATTAGAATGCTTGGACTTTGACATAACTTATGATTCAGACTCATCCTACATCTTTTGTGCTTATGTTGTATAATTTGTAGCGTAAGGGTAATATAGTTAGTCTCAGTTTAGAGATGTGTTATAAGTTTGTTCATCTCGTTGATCGAGACCCCTCTCATAGGATTTGTCAGTTTATATTTGGATTATACTTCTGATGCAGAGCAAACTCCAAGACTATACTTACTCTCTCGAGCAAGGATATTGAACTAACTAGGTTTGATGTTGACTTTTGGTCAAGGACTTGGTCTTCCTAGGTCAATGTTGATTTGGGACCCTTGAGAAGGTCCAAGTGAGCTTAGAAAAGGTGGTTGGACAATTAGTAATCCTGAATAACTACTTAGTTACTTTAATCTCCAAAATCACTTCATTAGCTCATTTTTATTTTTTGGGCAGAACATCCCATCTCAATTCTAGCTCTATTTTGGAAGGGAAAAACAGGCTCAATTTGGAAAAATTATATATTTACGGATAGCCCCAGGCGTCTAGTTTCCATCAAGCTATAGAACATCTCCAAATTCCAAGTATCAAGAAAATTATGAACTGTAAACCAAACAAGGGTCAGTGCAAGGTCTGGAATTGCATGTTTTTTTTATTAAGGAGCTAATTGGCCTAGCAAATGGATGAATTAAGGAATAATATTTCTTGGACAGTTGGTGGACAAGCCACTCATAGAAAAATCTCCCCACGCCTCATCCAATTAGGGAATTGGATGACTAATCCAATCTAGCACTAATGCAGTCAATTTCAGCTTATCTTATATTCTAGATATCCCTTTTAAAATTGCACCAGTAGTTAGGATTTCATTGGTTAATTTCCTTATAATCCTGTTGGTTAGTTCATGACTTTCGGAAGGGGATACTCTCCTATTTATTTACTTGATCCTTGTAATATTCTTAGAATTGGATTAATGATATGAAAGCTTGATGCTTAGTATTTTCTCAAAATCTCAAATTTCTTTATCCCTCTAAGGTGGGTGGTGAACTTGAGTTCATCCCTTTAATTTTAATCCTTAGTACCTTGGCTTTAGAGAATTAAAGGGTGGGTTGATTTATATCTTTTGTTCAATTGTTCTCAAGTTAATTCAATCACTAGAAGACTTAGGGTTTTTCTCTCTTTTGGGTTATCTTGGGGGAGATTAGTCTTCATTAACATTTAGGGCTCATCATCAAGGGTTTATACCTTTATTTGATCAATGGGGTTTCACCATGGATCATTTGTATCAGAGCAAAAAGTTCATTTATCTTGGTAAGCATCAAATCCATCAGTCTTTGTGTTTGATTTGCTTAAGTACCACTTTTTTAATACTATTTTTGCTTTTAGTTGTCCCTCTCTAAATCTCCTTATTTAGTCCATGAAGAATCCTAAAATAGCCCAAACACAATTCCCAATCCAAACACAACCCTAAACCTTGCAACAAAATCCAAAAACCGTCAAAACACTAAAAAATGAAATTTGACACTAGCATGCCCGTGCCAAAATCTTGCACATTGGAATTTTGACCCAAAAATTTGGTATAACCACCCCAGGCCATGCAGCACGACGTGCCCCTTTCTTGCATTCCTATTTCTATTCTTTTCATCTACAAACTACTGACAACTATGGCCAATGGGGAGATGCTTCTTACTCTAAAGGCATTCCTCCTAAGCAAGCTCATGAAATGAGGAGAGATAGGGCCATTATTGAACTTCAAGAGCAAATAAGGAAGCTTACTAAATAGCTTGAACTAGTGAGGGGATCCATAACAAAACCTTTGCCGTTGACGCTATGACATTAATCCTATTGACATTGCAAACTCTTTCTCTCATGAAGACCATGATGATGAGGATGGAGGGCCTAGAAGAAGAAGGTATCCAAGGGATGATCTTAGGGATCTCAAGTTGGGGCTTCAAAATTTGAAGGCAATCTTAACATGGAGAACTATCTTGATTTGGTGTAAGCCACTGAAAAGATCATTGAGCTCAAAGAGCATAATGATGAAAAATCTTTCAAGTTGGTCATTCTTAAATTGAAGGGGTATGCTTCACTATGGTATGAGTACTTGAAGAAGAGTAAGGCTAGATAAACTAAATCCAAAATCAGAACTTATTTGTGGATAAGATATTCCTACCCTCCTCTTACAAGCAAGAACTCTACCTCAAGATTACCTCTTTCAACCAAGAGAATCTAAAGGTGGAAGAGTACATTAGGAAGTTTGAACAACTCCAAATAAGAGTTGGCTTGAATGAAGAGTCCGAACTCAAAATTGTTAGGTTTATTAAGGGATTATCTCCTAGCATTGCTAACAAGCTGGATCTACAACCTTACTTAAATTTGATGATGTATATTACCCAACTATCAAAGTTAGAAAAAAAACTTAAGGGTCAAAAACCCTTTCAAACCACTTTTATTCACCCTCAAAGCACCCCTAAGGGTTACTCCTCCCATAACAAATTTGACACTTCCCTTACAACCATCAAAGCTCGTAACCAGGTTTAAGGGATTACGAGTGAGCCACTAAAGAAAGTTAGCAATGCTAGGAGATAAGACCATTCATTAGGGAATGTGTGATGGTGTAGTTTGATTGACATATTAATGTATAGTTGTGATTAGGCATCTTATGTAAAACATCTTTCTCAAGTGTTCCAAGTATTGAGGCAACGAAAGTTATATGTCAAGCTTGAGAAGTGTGAACCACTCACTCTTCAAGTTGTCTTTCTTGGTTATGTTATGTCCGTTGAAGGAATTCAAGTTGATAAATCCAAGGTTAAGGCTATCAAGAGTTGGCCTATTCCCACCTCCATAATGAAAGTTTGAAACTTCCATGGGTCAGCCTCTTTCTACCACCAGTTTATCAAATACTTTAACTACATTATTACTTCCTTAACCGAATGCATGAAGAAAGGAAGTTTTGAATGGACAAAGGCCACCCAAAGGGCCTTTAAAACAATCAAGGATAGACTATGTTCAGCTCCTATCCTATATCTCCCTAATTTCGATCTCTTTTTTGAAGTTGAACATGGTGGCATTGGAATTGGTGTGGTTCTTACTCAAGCCAAGTGCCCTCTAGCCTTGAAATATTGGAGTCATTACCTCGAGCCCAAACCCTTCGTGCTGTATTCAGATCACAAGGCATTATTCTACATTAATGGTCAACATAAGTTGAACACAAAATATGACAAGTGAGTTGAATTCCTTCAATCTTTCACCTTCTCTTGCCACCATAAGAGTGGTAAAGAGAATGTTATGGCCAATGTATCGTCAAGGAGGTATCCTATTGTCTTAGTCCTTGAGGCCAAGGTCCTTGGATTCGAGTCCATCAAAGCTCTATACAAAAAAGATGAAGACTTCAAGGAAGTGGTGGAAGATCTCTCTACCTTTGGCTTTTTCACTCTAGAAGATGGTTTTCTCTTCAAAGAAAACAAGCTTTGCATCCTCAAGAGTCCTTTAAGGGACTTGATTATTAAGGAGGCTCATGGAGGAGCCTAGGCCAATCACTTTGGCATTAACAAGACCTTGAGATATTCAAGGAACAAGTTTATTGGCCCAACCTGGGAAATGATGTTCATAAGGTGATCACAAGATGCAACATTTGTCACATAGTTAAGAGTCACTTCCATAAAGGCCTTTACAGTTATTTTCTGATTCCTATAATGCCTTAAGATGACATTAGCATGGAATTCATAGTGGCCCTCCCAAGGACACCAAAGGAAGAGACGCTATCATAGTAGTAGTGTATTAATTCTCCATAATGACTCATTTCATTGTTTACCGCAAAAGTGATAATGCTACCTACATTGCACACCTCTTCTTCTAAGAGATTATGAGACTCCATGATATTCCAAGAACCATCATCTCGGATATGGAGACTAAATTTTTATCTCACTTTTGGAGGTTACTGTGGAGATTATTGGGGAATAAGTTACTCTTTAACACTACTTATCACCCTCAAATCGATGGACAAACTGATGCAACAAATAGAACTCTTACAACCTTACTAAGAGGTATAGTGATCAAGAGTTTGATGGGTTGGGATATCAAGCATGCTTATGCCAAATTCGCTTACAATCGGGCTCCTTTTTATGCTACCTCTCATTCTCCTTTTGAGGTGTGTTATGACCTTAACCCTTGTACTACCATTAATCTTATTCCCATTCCTCAAGAATCAAATATAAGTTTTGAGGTCGAAGCAAGAGCTAAGAAAATGAAGAGGTAACATGAGCAAGTAAGGTCACAAGTTGAAAAAGTGAATGAGCAATACAAGCTTGAAGCCAACAAGAACCACACCCATCTTGAGTTTAAGCTGGGAGATCTTGTATGGTTGTGCTTGAGGAAATAAAGATTTCCTTCATGGAGGAATAACATGCTTATGGCTAGAGGAGATGGTCCATACAAGGTGGTACAAAAGGTGGGAGAGAATACTTATAAAATAGAGCTTCTGAGAGAGCAAATATTTACCACTTTTAATGTTGGAGATCTCACTCCTTACTTTGAAGATGATAAAAAATAAAATGAAGATTTGAGGCCAAATCCTCTTCAACAGGAAGAGGTTGATGTGGTGTAAACTCTAAGATTGGACTTACTCTCCCAAGTAAGGATATTGAACCAAGTAGACTTAATGTTGACTTTGGGTCAAGGACTTGGTCCTCTTAGGTCAATGTTGACTTGGGACCCTTGAAGAGGTCCAAGTAAGCTTAAGAATGGTGGTTGGGCAATTAGTATTCCTAAATAAGGAGCTTAGTTACTTTAATCTCCAAAACCACCTCATTAGCTCATTTTTATTTTCTAGTTAGAACACATCATCTCAATTATATCTGAGGTTTGGAAGGAAAAACATGATCCAATTTGGGCAAATTATATATGTACGGATATCCCCGAATGTCTAGTTTTCATCAAGCCATTGAACGCCTCTAAGTTCCATGTATCAAGGAAGCTATAAACTGTAAACCAAGTAAGGGTTAGCGTAGGGTCTAGAATTGTACGTTTTTTATAAAGGAGTTACTAAAAAATGGATGAATTAAGGGCTAATATTTCTTGGACAGTTGGTAGACTCTTTAAGAAGCCACCCACTGGAAAATCTCCATATGACTTATTCAATTAAGGTAGTGGATGACTCATCGAATCTAGTACTAATGCAGCCAATTCCAGCTTAGTTTATATTCTAGATATCCCCTTTAAAATTGCACCACTAGTTAGGATTTTATTGGTTAAATTCTTTGTGATCCTATTGGTCAGTGCATGACTTAGGAAAGGGGGTACTCTCCTATTTATTTGCTTGATCCTTGTAATATTTCTCATACTTGGATTAATAATATGAAAGCTTAATGCTTCTCAAAATCTCAAATTTCTTTATCCCTCTAAGGAGGGTGATGAAGTTAAGTTCATCCCTTTAATTTTATCCTTCGTACCTTGGCTTTAAATGATTAAGTGGAGGGTTGATTTATGTCTTTCGTTCAATTATTATTCTCAAGTTGATTCAATCACTAGAAAACTTGAGGTTTTTCTTTCTATTGGCTTATCCTGGGGGAGATTGATCTTCATTAACATTTGGAGCTGATCATCAAGGGTTTATACTTTTATTTGATCATTGGATTTCACCATGGATCAACTTCATAATTTGAATTAGTGGTGGTTCAATCCTCAAAAAGTTTTTTTGAAGAAAATCCTTAAAAATTTTGAAATTTCTTTATTGACTGAAGTCCAAGATGGGACATATGCAGTGACTCCATGGCGTGACCGAGAGTACATAGCATGCTACGCCTACCAGCCCACTTATGTAATGATGTGGATCAACAAACAAGACCTAGGAGACTCGTGCCATTAAATACAAACAGTTAATCCGATATAGAATAATGTGTTCGTGTGCCCAAAAAAAGAATATTTTCCCTTCTTTTGGTGTGCTAGCTCAATCCAATAAAAGTAATAGGTGTGCCACACTTCCCAAGTTGCTCGAGCACATCAATACATATAAAGGAAATTGTAGAAATTCTTAGCAAATTTAATCAATTTTATTGAATCCAATTTACTGATCAATTTTATAACGATCCCACTAAACATCATCTCGGGCGCTATTATTAAGCTTCATTGAATGCAAGAATCTATAAGAATCTCATTTATTATTAATACAATAATTTGAAAACATCAACAATGATTAATTATTCAATTATTAATGTTCATACTTATATTTACATTCTTCCAATAATAACCCTAATTACTTTCACCAGACATCAGGAGACTTCCTTTTAAACTCTAGATCTAATTTAGCATATTCAATCTCCTAGTCGCCATGAAGCAATAAGCTTCAATCATCATTAATTCCTTCAAGCTATTGTATTTCATTCAACAACATTCTACACAATATTTATTGAAGAAATTAGAAAAAGTTGTTAAAAAAAAAGAAAAACCCACCATTGCACGATTAAACTATCTCCACCTACACATACCATTACAATTGTGTTCACCAACAGATACATTGCCATAACCAACACCATCGTCAGTACGTACAGCACATATCACAAAGCCGCCAACAAGTACCTAGCCCGACCATCGTCGTTGGCGTGACAACAATCAAAGGATACCCTGATAGGGTGAAACCAAAACCCAAAAATGAATATTAATTTTAAAAAAAACTAAAAATTGATATTTTTAGATGAATCTGTGTTTTAAGGTCCCGATTAGATAGTATACCCTAGATCTAAAATTGTATTTGACAAAATGGAGAAGAGGGGGAGGATTAAAGTGGCTCTATGTCACTGACAATTAGGCTTTTGTATTGTTCTTAGTGCAACGGCGGTAAGGGTCATGGATGACAGTGAGTTAATAATTAAATCAAAAAACAGAGGGGATAGATGAGTGATGGTGAAATCTGACAATTTCATGATAATGGAGGAGGATGTTGTAGGAAGGTGAATGGTTAAAGCTGACATGATAATGAAGGAAAGAGAAAGATCTGGATAATTATAAAGGGTATTTTAGACAAAATGAAGTGCTAGTGTGAACATATTTTTTGTAACAATAATATGTTGAAATAGCTTAATTGAGATTCTAATTGATCCCTATAATTAATCGGCCTTATCTATCACCTCCGTAGTAATGTATAGTATTTTCCATTCTATAATTCTTACTTAAATTAAATTTAACGAATTCAATGGATACTATAGACGAGATTGGGCATGCATAAAAATGTTTTATATTGGTGAAATAAACTTTTTGAATGTTCTTTTTTATGATAATATAAAAGCATTAAATAACAAATTAATTTGAACCAGAGTAGAAGTTTGAACAAATTAATCCGATTTTTTTAGTTAAGATTCAACAAAATTTAATACTCTATTGTAAAATTGTGATATTTTCGATTGATGAATTAAGATTGAGTACATTTTTAAAAATAGTCACTACAATTCATAATAGCTTTATATGAATTAAAGTATCATATTTGTTGCTGATAGTCATTTTATTAATTACAACGGACAAAAGGTTCATTGCAACAAGGAAAAAAAAGTTCACTACAGATAATTCACTCTAATTTATATATTCATTAATGCATGAGAAAAGGTTAACTACAAGACCAAAAAAATTACTAAAAAGAACAAGGTTCGTTATAATTGAACATATGTTCATCAATGACAAATAATTCCATTTACTTACAATGGACAAAAAGGTTCACTACAACAGCGACAAGCCAAGGTTCACTATAAAGAAGAAAAGATGGAGTGAGAGTGACTATGAGCGAGAGAGCAGGATCAGAGTCATATTCTTAAGGAAGCATATCAGGTTTCAAGATCAATTAAGAAGATGAAGAGAATAGGAACATGTATACCACTGGAGGTTGAATCGGTGGAAGATGTAGACAAGGATGAAGAGGAATTGAGTTCACCCTGATGTTCTAGAAGCTACTCCTACGATGGTAGAGCTGCAAGGTGGGAGAGGTCGGTTTCATATGAAGATACCTTACAATGAAACAACCCTAATCTTACTTTTCAGACTCGAGATATCCAATCTGGAACACTAATGGCAATGGGGATATTTTGGAGGATAATGAGGCCCCCAAAGGACATGTCCTACGATTCTACTCACCGTGGTGGAGAAGCATTTACTTTGAAAACCTTGGAGGAATGTCTTGATAATCTAAGTGTTTGACAAAGGAATTGGGTTCCGCAACTGAAGAGACATCTAAAGACCAAATGGGCTCTAAAAGGGGATTTCTCTCATTGACAATGGACATGACTATTATGTTAGTAGGCTTTCCAATTTAGAGGATTATGACCATGTTATGACTAATAGACCCTAGATGATCGAACATAATTAATTAGTGATCCGTGAATGCATACTAAATTTTGTCCCAGAGGAGAAAAATATTACCCGCTTGACTGCTTGGTTTAGAATTCTGAAACTTAGTGTTAAGTACTTCAACAAGGACTTTCTACTACATAAGATAGATAGTAAGATAGGAAAGCCAATAAGGGTTGATAATATCATAACCAATGTAGAACGGGGACAGTTGAGCAGGCTACGTGTGGAGGTGGATTTAACTAAGCCTCTCTTATCTAAATTTTGACTTAATGGGAGGATCCAGAGGATTCATGTGAAGGCCTTCGGATGATATGTGGTACGCAAGGCCGCAAGGAGGGTACTTGTCCTCACAATCTTTATGGTAAGCCGTCTGAAGTTGGTAGGAGAAGAATATAGCTAAAGCTACCTCCAATCAAAAGAAATGAAGGAGGATAGTACTTATGAGAGCTAGAATAATTAGGAAACCTGTGAGGTGGAAAACCACTAGACAGCATCCACATCAATGGGGCAGAATTAGGGATGACGCCAATTTAGGCCAGCTAAAAGGGGAAGCGATTCAAGAGTAAAATCAACCAATGACAGAGATAGAGCCTTGTGAGGAAACTGAGAGAACGGGATCTTTGGTTACCTAACAGATTAGTAAGAATGATGCTATTGACCAAAGACATGATAATTAACAAGCTAATAATTAGGGATCTGGATTTAGAGCTTTGGCTGACTTAGATTCAATTTTGACATAAATCATGATATGGTCGAGGATGAGATCCAAGATGACACAGAAGGTAATATTCATCTAGATGATGCTCCTAATTTGGGGTTAGAAGATAATGAAGTGGTTATGTTGAAGAATTCCTCAGAGGCTATATGGGAACTAGATTGGGCAGGGAGAATATTCCTCAAGCAATAACAACTGGCTGTAAGATCCACAACATTTGATACAGATCGAGTCCCTTAGGAATAAAGGAAGTCCAACTCATGCCCAAGCCAATTGAGGGAACAAATAGGACAACTCAAAGGAATCCACTAATGTGAGAATTGGTGAACATGGAAAAGCCCATGCCCAAGCTTGAACAACTTTGTGCAAATTAGGAATCAATTACTGTCTTATTCTCAATCGACATTACTAGGGATGTCAACCTCCTGAAGTATTTCAGTTAATCCTTTGGCTCGTAATTGTGGAAGTCCCCATCGAAGTCACTCTCCATCCTGCATCCTGTTGGGCAGTAGTGTCTTCCTTGAGACCCCAACAGTGCCAATGGTGAGGGAATGGCGACAAATAGTGGAAGTCCACTTTAGTATAGTCCTCTGGGAAGTCAAATTGTGTTCTCACCAGCACCCCCATTAGGGGGATAGATAGAGGGTTGGGTTCTATCCAGCAGCTCGAACCTTATGCTTAGCTCCCTTGGGAGTTCTCTTCTTTGCTTGTGGCATCTATGATGAGTACGATAGGAAGCTCAATTTCACAAGATATTAAGGTCCTGATTGTTAGAATTAATCGCACAAGGACACAAGAGGGGGGTGAATTGTGTCTACCGACTTTTTTGATTATTTCAGAACACTCATGAAAACTGTTTGGACTGAGTGTTTGGAGTGAAGCCGAAACAAAACTAATTGCAGAAATAATAAAGGAGACACAATATTTTTACGTGAAAAACCACCTCTGGCCCAACTGATGTGTAAAAATCACGACCTATCACTGTAGGATTTCAACACACTTTCACTAAACGAGCCAAATACATTACAACTGTAACACACGTGATTCAGTTACTCACGTAACTTGGTCTACCCTAAGACCTTCGTTACAAACACCACGTAACTTAATCTATCCCGAGACCCTCGTTACAAAAACCACGTCCAATGTCTCCCAAGACTTGGACACTCTCTTATCTCATTGATGGAAAAGAGAAAAAGAAAAACTCCTTACTTGAATACTTCCAAACAAGCTGAATGTAAGGTACAATACAATCCCTATTATACCAATATTGAAGACTCGATTTAGCATTCTCTTTGAAGGTTTTCTCTTAGAAAATTTAGACTTACAAAGACAATTTTAAACCCTTGGAAAACCTTAAGAAAGACTTGAGAAAGAGGCGACTTAAATAGTGAGCTTGTGCCGTAGGGTTAGGAAGATTTCCTTCCCTCAATCACTCTAACATTCAACCTCCTAAAATCTTTCCTCTTGATATTCTTCCCTTAAAGGATAGGATAAAATCTTTCAAAAATCTTTCAACAGCTTCTTTTAAGGAAAGAAACCTTTTTAGACTCTACTACTAAAAACTCTATCAACATTATCTTTAAAGAAAAAATCTTTTTAGACTCAACTGACACAGGGAAATTAATCCTAATTATTTCAAGAAAATCGTCAGTAAAAAAATTTCTAAAATCTTGAAATTCATTTTTTGTCTTTGCCATCAGAACACCGCAGACCTGAATTATCAGAACTATTCTAAGGCAGTGTTCTGAAGTACTTAAAAATATTTTAAAGCAAACGCTAAGTCAAGACTTTCTAATTGGCATATTAACAAGAATCTAAAAAGTAAACCAATACTAAGTCTAAGACTCTTATTATCAGCTGGACTCCTTGCACATATATTGACTTTGATACTCCACGCTCATTCAAACTGCTCCAAGTATTTTTCGGATCCTGTCTTAACACATAATTCAAGCACAGCATATTGATTAGTACATTTGGATTGGTATCATCAAAACCTTACACATTAATTGGGTCAACAATTTCCCCTTTTTGATGATGACAAACCAAATGACCGTAAGTCATCAATGATAATTAATAGTGAGACAGGGCAAATATACATTAGTGCCAAAACAGTTATCCACCCTCACACTAGAGAGAAAACAAGAGTTAAGATGTCAACTCAAACTAGGCAACCCAATCGAAACAAGGTCATACTCATCTTCCCCGTTTTGACATCATCAAAAAGGGTGAGGAGATCGAAAACGAAAATCCAGTGTGGATGCAATCACTACCAAAGCGATAATGCAGGAAGTAACAGCGATGCACTCAAGTATATAGTACAGTAATGATATTGGCCATCCGAGTCATGCATAAACAAATAACACATGCAACAAGCAAAGTTATAGCATAAATGCATTAACCATCCAAAAATAGCCATAAACCATTAGTAGTCATATACATAACCAAGTATTTGAAAAACAGTGTTAGAAATAGGGAAAGGAACAGGTTCAGGTAGAGGAAAGTGGAGGAGGGAATTTGGCTGTGAGGGTAAGAAGGGCACTCAGCAGAACCTCGTGACGTTTGGCATTGAGAGCATTTTCCTTTGTAAGCACCTGCTTTACTTCAGCTATCTCCCCCTTCAATATAATCTGGTCCTGCAACAGTGTATTAATTGTGGGAGCGCTGGATGTGGAGGCTTCATTAGGAATAGGTCTAAGTGGTGTTTGGAGCCCCTGTTCTGAAGTTGCACTGCCACCTTCTGTCACTTTGAAACCACATCCAATCAACATACTGTTGCCAATCTCATCACTAACCTAAAAGCCTATTTTCTTCTACAAGGGAATCCCAAGCTTCTCAAACACTGACGTCAGCAAGAACCCATACCCCATGTCATGATCCTTGGGCGTGTTAGCAATTCTTCCAATTTGGCTAATCATGATTGCGGGCAAGTTAATTTACTCACCCTTATCCAACAAATCAGTGTAGCACATGTCCATGGGATCAGCAAGGTTACGTCCCTGACCTCGGGGAACAATATTCTTAATCACAAACCAAAACAACAGTCAATGCAATGTCATCATTTTCCCCTTTCTCACAGACCGGGATACAGTCAGATGGGATTTTTGGGCTAGCTTCTGGGTCAATTCTAACCGCTGTTCTTCACCTAAGATGCTCTTGTCCTCTTGCACATACATATCAAAACCTTCGGAGGACACCCCAAGTAACTCACCTAACTTCTTAGAATCAAACCGTAGGTCATGATCATTAACTATGCTTGTCACCACTCTATTAGTGACAACATAGTTTGCATAGAACTCAGCCAAGTCTGGAGCCGAACATCCTCTCTTAGCATCCGTGAATAGGTCTAACCATCCTTGAGCTTCCAACTTCTCTAAGAACACCCCTAGCCCCTGCTCCTGAAAGTATGACACCTTAACTACCTTCCCCCGAACCACAGATTTCTGGAGGAAATGCTCATATCTCTTAGCAAGTGTCATGTGTTTTCTAATTTTCTTCTTCTTTGGTTCATTAGACTCTTCAACTAGTTCGGACACTTGTTCCCTCTTAATCCAGACTCGGCCACAATCAGGTCATACACCACAACCTCCCAACCTATAATTAGGTGTACCAAAAGTACCATATCGGGTCTCAAGTCTACTGATCTTAAGTCCAAGCTCTTCAAGAACCAAAAATAGAAGGTGTAATTGAAAAAGAAGGTGAGGGAGGGTTTTCCATACCAATCGAGATCATTTATGGCGATGAAGGTGCCGGTAATGTTCCCTCAGAACTCATCCCAATTCTGCCCCTTTTTCTTGATGGTTGGTCTCGTAGTGATCTTGCGTGAGAAGTCTTGTGCTTGAAGGATGCTTGACGGCCGTGAGTTCTTGCCATTGAGGATTTGAGGATTTGAGGTGATTTGGAGTTAGGGTTTTGAAGGGGTTTAAGGAAAGAGAGGAAAATCAGGTTCTTGGTAGAGAGAGAGGGATGGATGGATGGGTTATAGAGAGAGAGAAAGAGAGTGGAGGGATTTAATGGTGAGCATGAGTGGCCCGAAAATCAAGGGAGTTCATGGGAGAGTTTATTTTGGCCCTTCTTGAAGAGAGAGAATGTTTTGCATGCAGCACATCATTACACTAGGTATGATATAAATTATAGGTTAGGTGTAATGAAAAAGGAAATTTCGGTTTCCAACATTCCTTTAATAATGCTACTTGGTCAGCACATGATACAAATAGTGGTCAGGTTTGTTCCTAGAGCCTATTCTTACTGTTAACAGTTCGATGTCTCAGGACACTAAGGGTAATATCATTAGACCTCAACGAGTGTCAGTATGTTACATTCCACACATATGCCAGTAAACGCACAAAAATTGAATGCATCCATTGCAACAATTTAGTTGGCCTAAAAATCCTTAACTTGTCAATCATTGGGGCTAAACAAGCATGCTCAAGTTCTTTTAATTATACCCAATTCAAGTCTATTACTCTCAAACAGCTCTCTACTCAGTGCCTTGGTAAAGATGTCAGTAATTTGCTTATCAATGGCACAAAAGTTCATCGAAATTAAGTCCTTTTCAACATTGTCTCTCAAAAAATGATGACGTATGTCAACATGCTTAGTCCTTTTATGTTGACATGGGTTTTTGGCAATGTTAATTGCACTTGTGTTATCGCAAAATATAGGAATACATCTCGTGTTAACAGAAAAGTCCTTGAGTTGTTACCTTATCCACAACAATTGAACACAACAAGAAGCAGCCATTACAAACTTGGCTTCTGCTGTGGACATGACAATGGAGTGTTGTTTCTTGGTTGCCCAAGAGACCAAATAGGGTCTAAGAAAATGAGCTATACTTGAGGTGCTTTTTGCATCAACCAAGAATCCAGCATAGTCAGCATCCGCATACCCAATGAGATCAAAATTGTACCCTCGAGGATACCATAAAGCTCAGTCTGATGTGTATTTCAAATATCTCAAAATCCGTTTTACAGCTTTCAAATGTGTTTCTTTAGAATTTTGCTGAAAAAAGGCACACAAACAATACTGAAAACAATGTCAGGTCTACTAGCGGTTAGGTATAGAAGCGACCCTATCATGCCCCTATAGGATTTCTCCTCAACTGATGGACTCCCATCATCCACAACCAATCTGGTTGAAGGAGAGATGGGTGTGTCTATGGGCTTAGCTGATTCAATACCAAACTGCTCAATTAACTCCTTGACATATTTTTGTTGATGTATCATAGTTCCGTTTGAGGTTTGCTTGATTTGTAAGCCTAAGAAAAAATTGAGCTCGCCCATCATGCTCATCTCAAACCTACTCCTCATCAATTTTAAAAAATCATCACATAAATCACTGTTAGTTGCTCCGAATATAATGTTATCGATATATACTTGAACAATCAACAGATGTTCCCCCTTTGATTTGAGAAACAAGGTATTGTCTACTTGCCCCTTTGAAATCCATTATCATTTAGAAATTTTGACAAGCATTCATACCAAGCTCTAGGAGCTTGTTTTAAACCATAAAGAGCTTTATCAAGTTTAAACACATGGTTAGAGAAATCATGATTTTCAAAACCAGGGGGTTGGCTTACATACACTTCTTCCTTAAGGTATCCACTGAGGAATGCACTTTTGACATCCATTTGATACAGCTTGATCTCCATGTGAGCTGCAAAGGCCACCAAAATGCGGATAGCCTCGATCCTTACAATAGTTGCAAATGTTTCCTCATAGTCGATTCCTTCTTCTTGGTTGTTACCTTGAACCACCAGCCTGGCCTTGTTCTGAGTGACTGTTTCGAACTCATCTAGTTTGTTCTTGAACAACCACTTGGTGTTAATTATCAATATGTCCTTAGGCCTTGATTCAAGGTGCCAGACTTTGTTCCTTTCAAATTGATGAAGCTCCTCTTGCATAGCAGTAACCTAGTCAGAATCTGCAAGAGCTTCATGAATATTCTTTGACTTAATGTTAGATAGAAAAGCATAAAAGGCACAAAAGTTTATAAGTTTAGATCTGGTTTGCACCTCTGTGTTAATATCAGACATGATCTGGTTAAGGGGGTGCAAGCGCTGGTGCTTTCAGGGTCGTGGAATAAATGGATCCACAGATACACTTATCAATCTCTCCTGGGTACTTGGTAAAACAGGTTCTGAAACTGTTCTGGTGCCTGTTCCCATATCAGTTTGGGAATAATTGGGTTGAGTGGGCCGGTTTCGTTCAGGTTCAGCAATGCTTCCCCCTGACTGGTTTGCTCCTTGCCCACCTTCTAAATTATCAGTTCCAGGACTTGGTTCACCTTCAGGAGCCTTACCTTTGTCAACTATGGAGCTTTGAGTGAGCGAGAGGTTTTTTTATAAGACCAAGTTCAAACTCTTCATCCTATGTATCATGCTCAACCATAGAGTTAGTCTCATTAAACAATACATCCACACCCTCCTCAACACACAAGGTTCTTTTGTTAAACACTTTGTATGCCTTATTGTGTGAGGAGTACCCTAAGAATATGGCTTCATCACTCCTAGGGTCAAACTTTCGCAACGATTCGTTCCCATTATTGTGCACATAGCATTTGCAACCAAATACCCTCAAGTGCATAATATTGGGTTTTCGTCTCTTGAAAAGTTCATAAGGAGTCCTGTTAAGTATGGGGCTGATCATGCATCTATTAATAATATAACACGATGTGTTCAATGCCTCTGCCCAAAAGTTTTAAGGAAGACCATTAGCGACAAGTATAGTCTTACTTATGTCTTCTAGAGTCCGATTTTTATGCTCTACCACTCCGTTTTGTTGAAGTGTTCTGAGGGCAAGAAAATTGTGATCAACACCATGTTCATTACAATATTCAATGAAGCTAGAGTTCTTAAACTCGTTGCCATGATCAGACCTAACACTTACCAATGAGTGTCCTACTCTCTTTTTACTTTTCTTAAGAAGAACGAGAAACTTTTCAAATGATTCATCTTTCGATATTAAGAATAGAGTCTAAGTGAAACGAGAGTAATCATCCACTATAACAAATACATATCTTTTCCCACCTCTACTTGTGATCCTCATAGGACCACACAAATCAACATATTTATAGGAAGTACTAACACAGTTCTTTGACTTGAAAGAAGTCTTAGCTTGCTTTCCTCTAGCACAAGCGTCGCACACCTTGTCATCATTGTACTTGATGGAAGGTAGTCCGACTACTAGGTCCTTAGAAACGAGTTTATTCAAAAGAGAAAGGCTTGCATGTCCTAGCCTCTTGTGCCAAAGCATAATATCATTATCAAGAGCACCCAAACTAGTCAAATGATTTTGGGAAAGTGAAAGAACACAAGCTTTATACACATTGTTGTATCGCTTCCCCCTCAACACAACATCACCAGATTTGATATTGGTAATCAAGTATTGATCCAAATAGAAACCAACGTGATTATCTCTATCACATAGTTGAGACACACTTGGAAAATTATGTTGTAAATAGTCTACCAAATACACATTATCAAAAGAGTGAAAGAGTGATTTACCTATCTTACCTACACCGATAATTTTTCCAGATTTGCCGTTTCTAAATGTCACTCTCCCTTCATCAAAGGCTGTAAGTGAGAGGAAGTTTGATTTGTCTTCCGTCATATACCTTGAGCAACCACCATCCAAGAACCATAGTTGATTGCCTCCTCTCACTTTAGCCTGCAAAACAGCTAAGTGTTTGTCTTGGGAACCCAGATCCACTTGAGTCCCATTTTCTTTGACATGGAGGTTAAGTCATCTTTTTTAATCCATACTTGTTTAACATATAATGAGTTTCTCTCCATGGCTCTTTTTCTCAAAGGACAAGCATAGTGATAATGACCAGTTTTTTCACAGTGAAAACAAATTTTATTTCCTTGAAGTCTAACATATTTTTTATTAACTGGTCTAGTAACACACCTATTCACCCATCCTAGTCCCTTTCTATGTTGGCTATGGTGAGTATTTAGCCAGTCAAGCGCTTCTGAAGAACTGTTCCAGCTCTTGTTCTCAGTAAGGTCAGATTTGACCTTATAAGCTTTTTCAAACAGCTGGTTGTTTTCACTCACCAGGGATTCAAGTCTAAGTTTTAGGTCTAGGGACTCACTTTTCAGCTTAGAGAGATCAGTGTTAAACACTTCCTCTCTTGTGTTCATAGGTCCTTAAGTGTGTCAAGATCTTTACATAGGGGAAGGCCCTCTTCTTCTGCCTTAAGTTTTTCACATTTGAGAACTTCATTGACATGTTCAAGTTCTAGTTTGTTCCGTTCAAGCATTCTAACATCTTTTTTCAATTCGAAACAAACATCTTTAAGCATGCAATTTTCAGCAGTTATTGTCTCACACTCATTCATTATGGCAAACAATAATTTCACAACTTTAGCTTTGTGAAGACCATGTACTGTATCCTTGAGTTGGGATAAGCTTTCGACTAATTCAAGGTTCGATTTAGACTCGCTTCTAGCTATGAGGGCTTCTACAACTTCTTCCTTTTGGGAGTCATCTTCCTCCTCTGAAGTTTCACCCCAAGCTGCCATCATTGCCTTAGGGAAGTGCTTTGAGCAGCTGCTCTGTTGCAGCCTCCTGCCATAGTTTTGGAACTGTTCTGACACCTGTTCTTCTCTGTATGGGGCAATTCTTCACAATGTAATCGGGTTTTTCACATCTAAAGTGTTCTGAAAACTGATCATGATCACTGTTCCGTGGCTTCCTGGTACTTCCGTTCTTAATATTGCCTTAAGCCTTCTCGAAGAATTTCTTGAACTTTCGAGTCACCATGGCTATCTCTTCAAAATCCAGGTCTGAATCATCACTCTCCAAAGCTTTTAGAGCAAGGCCTTGGTCTCTCTTTGCTTCTTCCTTCACCTGGCCACCTCTCCTTAACGTATATGTCTGAAGATTCCCAATGAGCTCATCCAATTTGTTCATCTTCTTTGCTTCCTTGATAGCTACAACTTTCGTTTCCCACGACTGAGGCAAAAATCGCAGGATCTTTCTTACTAATTCTTCAGTGGTGAAGGATTTTCCTAACGATTTCAGCTCGTTGGTGATGTGAGTAAAACGAGTGTACATATCCATTATCGTCTCTTTGTCGCTCATTTCGAACAACTCGTACTTTCTCATCAGCAGCTCAATCCTGGATTGCTTAACTTAGTTAGTTCCTTCATGTGCCACGCGAAGAGTGTTCCATATTTCCTTTGCGGACTTGCACTGTGAGATCCGAGTGTACTCATCTGGTCCAAGGCCAAAGTACAGTAACTGTTAAGCCAAAAATCATGCATTGTTTTAATAATTATTTCGATTATATTACATATTTTATTTCGTCTAATTTACTTTAATTTATATATTTTTCAGGTTAGACATTGCTTTAATAAAGAGGAGAAGGCGAGTCGTTGAGGCTCGGGTTTTACATATTTGGGCAGAAGACGGTCCAAATAAAGATAATTATGAAGATATTGTCTAGGCTAGGATTTCAAAAGTTAGAGAAGAGCTAGAAGTCTTGAGGGAGAAGAAGTTTAAGGACGAAAGGAAGAAGGAAACCCCAATTAGTAACCCTAATCACACCCCTCCTTTCTTCCTTATATATATATATCATCACCATCACCATAGAGACCATCACCGAGCTTCCACCTTGAAGAATCATCCACTCATCTCCTTTCCTTTTCATTCACGACCACCATACACAAGTCATCATCATCCTTCATCATCCTCCTCTTCTTCGTCCTCTTCTAGGCTCCTCGTCATCTACCACCCACGCACCCATCCTCTCAAAAATATATCTTTTATCATTATTTCATGTATTGTTATTAGGGTTGTTATTTTATCTTGATAGTTGATCATTGAACATGATTATTATTGATAAATATTGTGATTTTATTCTCAATATGAGTGAGTAATTTTCATGTGCTTAGTATAATCTTCTTGAAGCCATGTTAAATTAATTATTTTGAAACAAGTTTTATGCTTTAATGCCTAGTTGATTTATATTCATGATTCTTTAGCGATTAGCGTTTATCGTTTATGAAATTTGTGTTAAATCGATTAGAATGCATGCTAGTTGACTAAATACAATTTCGATTGATAGTTTAGAAGATTATAATATGTAAAAGTTATAATCTTTTAGGCTTAGGTATCACCCTAATTAACCACGGATGGCTCAAATTCATCTCTTTTAATTAGGTAATCGCTTTAGATCTTTGTTAAATCGATTTGCTGGTAAATTGGTTACAAAGTGTTAAATAATGTTTTTCTAATTCTTAATGCTCTAGTTTGGTTAAATTTTTGCACTGGTGTAAAGATTATCAAATTAGTAGGGTTTATATTAGCGATGGACCTAAATAAACTAGAATCTAAGGAAAAACGGAGAACAACCGCTGGTGTGTTGATGATAAATATTAATTTGTATGGTGGATTGAGATTGTACTAAGTATTCTTGATAAATTTGACAACTTTGATAATTATTTGTTGCTTACAGTTAATTTGGTTTGTTTGTTAATTTTTGTTTCATTTTTATTGGTTACCATATAATTTCAATCGACCCCCCCAAGTATAGTCTTTTAGGAGTGTCTAGGTAATTTTAGATAGTTTAGATTTTGATTTTTGGAGTAGTTATAATTTTAGATTGATTTATATTCAGTTTTAGTATTTAATTACTGGTTTGTTAGAAATTAGAATAAAAATAGTTATGTTCGTATTTCTTCGAGTTTTATTAATTTCTAGGGTTTATATAGTGTCCTAGTCTGCTCATATTCAATTTCGTAATTTTTGGAAATTATTTGATAATTTTTCAGAATTATTTTGTGAAATTGAGAAGTGCAGGTTTTTATGTTATTAATTCTAAAAATTTCGATTTTTAATTTTAATTTACGATTATTAGGCATTGTTAAATCCAAAAAATTGTGTCCTAAAATTAGGGTAATTTTCATGATTAATTTCATATTTATATTAATGCAGATTATTTTATATCGAATTTCAGATTTATTATTCTGCTTGATATTCTGTGCTAATTTTCTAATCTAATTTTTCTGAAATTAATTAGATACAATTTAGAATTTATAAGCTTATAAACCTGAAGAATAATTTTTTAGGTTATTGTTTGATATTTTTAATATTTATTTTCTGACTATTATTTGCTGTTATTGATTTTTAATTAGAATTTCAGTTACTATTCTGTTTTTATTTTTCTAAATTATTTAGGGAATCTTTTTACTGTTTATTTCCAGAATATGATCTAGAATATTTAGGAGCATCATTGGGCAGTTTTTTAAATTTGTATTCATTAGATTTTAATTATTTCCAAATTATTAAGTTTAGACTTAATAAATTGGATTAGTAAAATCATTTAGGATTAAGTTAGCCTTTTACAGCAATCTTTCCTTGTGGATCGATCCCTACTTTCTTATGCAATAAAAAGTGTTTAATAACTGAAGTAGTGGTTAAATTTGTAGCTCTCGACAAGCTTAACAAATTTTGGCGCCGTTGTCGGGGAAAGAAAATTAAATTGCTAGTTTACTTCTATTTAATTTTACGACTTTTATTGTTTTGTTTTTATTTTAATTTTGTAGATTGCCAGTAAGTCTTAAGGTTAAAGAGGTAAGAATGTCTACTCTTTGAGAACTTGCTGGCCGTAATCTTGAAACCCAACCAACGTCCATTACCTATGCTGTATTAGATAAACTCCTAAAACTAAACTCTAGATTCATCAATCTATTACCTAAGTTTCATGGATTAGCTGAAGATGACCCATATCGTCATATTAGTGAATTCCTTATTACATGCTCTGCTATGGTGCCTGAGGAGATTCCTGAAGACTAAATTAGATTGAGGACCTTTCCCTTTTCTTTACTTGGTAATCCTAAGGATTGGTTGTATTACATGCCTGCTGGATCTTTCTCTATATGGACTACATTGCATAAATCATTTTTAGAGAAATTTTTTCCAGCATTCCGAATTGGATCTATTAGGAAGGATATATGTGGAATCAAACAAATGAATGGGGAAACTTTTTGTGAGTACTGGGACAGATTTAATAAATTGTGTGCTAGTTGTCCCCAACATTAAATAACTGAACAGTTGTTGATTCAATATTTTTATGATTTACTTCCTATGGTTCGTAATATGGTTGATGCTGCTAGTGGAGGGGCTCTAGTTAATAAAACTCCTACAGAGGCTAGAAGCGTATTCAATTTAATGGCCCAAAATACTCAGCAGTTTGGTGCTAGGGAGTCACAAATTAAAAGGGTTAATAAGATTTGTTCTAGTTCATCTGTAGAGAGTCAGTTATCTTATATTACTGCTATGTTGAATAAGATTGTCACTGGGGAGTACAAAAAGCAGTCATATGTGGCATTTGTTGTCTAGAGGGGCATCCTACTTATGCATGTCCTACATTTCAAGAGGGTAATGTTAATGTTGTCTATTCTAACCAAGGTCAAAGGAGGTATGATCCCTATTCTAACACTTATAATGAAGGATGAAGAGATCACCCTAATCTTAGGCATAGCCCTCAAACCAATCCACCTGATTTTGACCAAACATCTCGTCAACCTTCTAATCAAGACAAGACCAACTTCCTACTTGAACAAGTCCTTAAGAAGATGAATGATAGGTTCCAGATTTTGGAGACAACTCTTAAGCAGGTTCAAGAGAGACAGACGGAAACTGATATTATAGTTAGCAACTTGCAGGCTCAAATGCAAAATAGGTTACCATCTCAGCCTTACCCTAACCCTAAAGAGAATGTTAGTGCTATGACAATTAGGAGTAGGAAAGAGTTACAAGAGCCTAGGAAGAGTAGAGAGGTTGAGCCTGAGTTAGAGGTCAAAGGAGCTAAACCAAAGTTAGATACAGATTCTAATCAAACTACTAAGGAAATAGGAGAAAAGAAAAGAGAACCTTATAAGCCAATTCCACCCTTTCCTAGTAGATTTCAAAACCCTACTTCTAAGATGAATGAGGCTAACTAAGAAATCTTAGAGACATTAAAGAAGGTAGAGATCAACATACCTCTCCTTGATGCCATTAAACAGGTACCTCGTTATGCTAAGTTTTTGAAAGAATTATGGACTACTAAAAGAAAATTAGTAGGAAATGAAAAGGTGAGTGTGGGGGAAAATGTATCTGTAGTTTTTCAAAGGAAACTTCCCCCTAAGTGCAAAGACCTAGGTGTGTTCTCTGTTCCTTGTAAAATAGGACGTCTTTACTTTGATAAGGCTATGCTTGATTTGGGTACTTCCATTAGTGTCATGCCTAGGTCTATTTATAACAAACTGAACTTAGGAGAGTTAAAGAAAACTGGTGTAGTGCTTCAATTAGCTGATAGGAGCAGTATTTACCCAGATGGAGTGTTAGAGGATGTCTTAGTCCAAGTGAATGAACTTGTGTTTCCTGCTGATTTTTATGCGATGAACATGGATGATGCATGTCATGATATTTCCATCTTGCTAGGCAGGCCATTTTTGAAAACAGGTAGGACTAAAATTGATGTGCATGAAGAAACATTAACCATGGAATTTGATGGTGAAGTGATTAAATTTAATATTTTTGATGCCATGAGATTCCCTGCTGATGTGAGTTACGTGTATGCACTTGATATTATTGCTGAATTGCCCCAAGATATTTATGACTTATCCAATGAAGATGAATTTTTGACTATGCTTACTAAGAGACTTGATCAGGCTAAGTTTCAAAAAGTTCCATATCAGATTAATGATGATTTATTAGAAGAGATCCAACTAGAGGATCCAGGAGCTTCATGAAGCCGAGTCAACGACTATAAACAAAGGCGCTGGTTGGGAGACAACCTAACGTTTTTAGGGAAGTATCTATTTAATTTTTTTTTTATTTTCATTATTTCTATCTTTTTGCATGCATTAGGGACAGTGCATGAATTAAGTATGGGGGGTGCATCCTGCATTTAATTCCTGCAGTATTTATTCTGAAAAAAAATTTTTTCTTATAAATAATGCATGATATGAGTTTATGCTAGGTTTGCTTGTTTAATTTTCCTTAGCTATTTTATAGTTTATTCTTTTATGAGTGAAGACTTCTAAGCATGCTAGTTGTCTTTCAGAGAAGATTGAATTGATCCTCATATGTCTCTTTAATGAGTAACTGTCATAGTTACTCATCTTATTTTATCATGTTATATAGCCGTACAGAGGCAATAAAATGACTTACCCATTTCTTAGACTATTGAATTAGTAGAATAACTTCAACCAAAAAAAAAAAAGTCAAAGTCGGGAATGACAAGTACCCCTTTGAGGCATGCGCTACTGGGTGCCACCCTTTGAGGCAATATTGCCACTGGAAAGCTTGCTTCCCATACTAGTGAGTCAATAAAATAAATAAAAGTAATGATGAAAATAAAATATTTGCTCCAGCATCTCTATTCGGGTGAGTGTGAGACAGGAAGTATTTAATTTCTAAGACCATATATGGGCCTCGAATATGTGCGCAAGTGGAGTTTGAAAAAAAAAAATGAAAGAGAAATAAGTACAAGGCAAGTTTGGAATCAATTCAATGAGTTATTCTATCTAATTCAATAGTCTCTATAACCATACCATGCCTAAATTATTCTATCTTAACTTTTTTTAAACCTCTTGATCGGTATATGCATAATCAGAAGTGATGGGTAATTATTAATCTTGTTACTTCATTATGGAAATATTGTGAGGTTGATGAATAAACTCTCTGATAGTAGTTAGATGTCTAGTAGTTATTTACTTATAAGAGGAAAAACTAATTAATTTTTTATAAAAACTGTTTTTAAAGCAAGTCAAAGCCTATTATGAGCATCATAGTTATGTATGACTTTATAAGGAAGAAAGAGAGTAGGGTTTAGGTCGAGTCTAAGATTTCTTTGCACGAGGACGTCCAAAGTCTAAGTGTGGGAGAATTTGTTAAGTCAAAAATCATGCATTGTTTTAATAATTATTTTGATTATATTATATATTTTATTTCGTCTAATTTACTTTAATTTATATATTTTTCAGGTTAGACATTGTTTTAATAAAGAGGAGAAGACGAGTCGTTGAGGCTCGGGTTTTACATACTTGGGCAGAAGACGGTCCAAATAAGGATAATTATGAAGATATTGTCTGGGCTAGGATTTCAAGAGTTGGAAAAGAGCTGGAAGTCTCGAGGGAGAAGAAGTTTAAGGACGAAAGGAAGAAGGAAACCCTAATTACTAACCCTAATCACACCCCTCCTTCCTTTCCTATATATATCATCATCACCATCACCATAGGGACCATCACCGAGCTTCCACCTTGAAGAATCATCAACTCATCTCCTTTCCTTTTCATTCACGGCCACCATACACAAGTCATCATCATCCTTCATCATCCTCCTCTTCTTCGTCCTCTTCTAGGCTCCTCATCATCTACCACCCACGCACCCATCCTCCTCTCAAAAATATATCTTTTATCATTATTTCATGTATTGTTATTAGGGTTGTTATTTTATCTTGATAGTTGATCATTGAACATGATTATTATTGATAAATATTGTGATTTTATTCTCAATATGAGTGAGTAATTTTCATGTGCTTAGTATAATCTTCTTGAAGCCATGCTAAATTAATTATTTTGAAACAAGTTTTATACTTTAATGCCTAGTTGATTTATATTCATGATTCTTTAGCGATTAGCGTTTATCGTTTATGAAATTTATGTTAAATCGATTAGAATGCATGCTAGTTGACTAAATACAATTTCGATTGATAGTTTAGAAGATTATAATACATAAACGTTATAGTCTTTTAGGCTTAGGTATCACCCTAATTAATCATGGATGGCTCAAACTAATCTCTTTTAATTATGTAATCGCTTTAGATCTTTGTTAAATCGATTTGTTGGTAAATTAGTTACAAAGTGTTAAATGATATTTTTCTAATTCTTAATGCTCTAGTTTGGTTAAATTTTTGCGCTGGTGTAAACATTATCAAATTAGTAGGGTTTGTGTTAGGGCTGGACCTAAGTAAACTAGAATCTAAGGAAAAACGGGAAAGAACCGCTGGTGGATGTCTTTTACAGTTTAACTCATGAATGAAATTAACTTGTGTGTTGATGATAAATATTAATTTGCATGGTGGATTGAGATTGTACTAAGTATTCTTGATAAATTTGACAACTTCGATAATTATTTGTTGCTTACAGTTAATTTGGTTTGTTTGTTAATTTTTGTTTCATTTTTATTGGTTACCATATAACTTCAATTGACCCCCCCAAAAGTATAGTCTGTTAGGAGTGTCTAGGTAATTTTAGATAGTTTAGATTTTGATTTTTGGAATAGTTATAATTTTAGATTGATTTATATTCAATTTTAGTATTTAATTACCGGTTTGTTAGAAATTAGAATAAAAATAGTTATTTTCGTATTTCTTCTAGTTTTATTAATTTCTAGGGTTTATATAGTATCCTAGTCTGCTCATATTCAATTTCGTAATTTTTGAAAATTATTTGATAATTTTTCAGAATTATTTTGTGAATTGAGAAGTGCAGGTTTTTAGGTTATTAATTCTAAAAATTTTGATTTTTAATTTAAATTTACGATTATTAGGTGTTGTTAAATCCAGAAAATTGTGTCCTCATGATTAATTTCATATTTATATTAATGCAGATTATTTTATATCTAATTTTAGATTTATTACTCTGCTTGATATTCTGTGTTAATTTTCTGATCTGATTTTTCTGAAATTAATTAGATACAATTTAGAATTTATAAGCTTATAGACCTGAAGAATGATTTTTTAGGTTACTATTTGATATTTTTAATATTTATTTTATGACTATTATTTGCTGTTATTGATTTTTAATTAGAATTTCAGTTACTATTCTATTTTTATTTTTCTAAATTATTTAGGGAATCTTTTTACTGTTTATTTTCAGAATATGATCCAGAATATTTAGGAGCATCATTGGGCAGTTTTCTAGATTTTTATTCATTAGATTTTAATTATTTCCAAATTATTAAGATTAGGCTTAATAAATTGGATTAGTAAAATCATTTAGGATTAAGCTAGCCTTTTACAACAATCTTTTCTCGTGGATCGATCCCTACTTTCCTATGCTATAAAAAGTGTTTAATAACCGAAGTAGTGGTTAAATTTGTATCTCTCGACAAGCTTAACATAACTTCTTAGCCTTAGCATTTTTCTCCATCTTTTTGGAATCCTCCGAGTTGAACTCCTATGCCTTTTTAGCAACGGTCTTGCCATCTTCTGTGGTCTTTATTAGAATATAAGAACCATTCACAATGATCATCCATAGCTCATAATCATCAGCTTGAATGTAGTTCTCCATATGATTCTTCCACCAGTTGTAGTGTTGTCCATTGAAGTATGGTGGTTGAGTCATAGATTGACCCTCCAAAATTCCCTATGGAGTATTCATCTTTTCAGGATCTCTCAAGGTGCTAACCTAAATATGAGAAATCTGCGCTGATACCACTTGTTAGAATTAATCGCACAAGGACACAAGAGGGGGGTTGAATTGCGTCTACCGACTTTTCTGATTGTTTCAAAACACTCGTGAAAACTGTTTGGACTGAGTGTTTGGAGTGAAGCAGAAACAAAACTAATTGCGGAAATAATAAATGAGACACAATATTTTTACGTGAAAAACCACATCTGGCCCAACTGAGGTGTAAAAACCACGACCTATCACTATAGGATTTCAACACACTTTCACTAAACGGGCCGAACACGTTACAACTGTAACACATGTGACTCAGTCACTCACGTAACTTGGTCTACCCCAAGACCTTCGTTACAAATACCACGTAACTTAGTCTACTCCGATACCCTCGTTACAAAAACCATGTCCAATGTCTCTCAAAACTTGGACACTCTCTTATCTCACTGATAGAAAAGAGAAAAAGGAAAACTCCTTATTTGAATGCTTCTAAATAAGCTGAATGTAAGGTACAATATAATCGCTATTATGCTAATATTGAAGACTCGATTTAACACTCTTTTTGAAGGTTTTCTCTCAGAAAATTCAGAGTCACAAAGACAATTTTAAACCCTTGGAAAACCTTAAGAAAGACTTGAGATAGAGGCGACTTAAATAGTGAGCTTATGCGATAGGGTTAGGAAGATTTCCTTCCCTCAATCACTCTAACACTCAACCTCTTAAAATCTTTCCTCTTGATATTCTTACCTTAAAGGATAGGATAAAATCTTTCAAAAATCTTTCAATAGCATCTTTTAAGGAAAGAAACTTTTTTAGACTCTACTACTAAAAAATCTCTCAACATTATCTTTAAAAAAAAAATCTTTTTAGACTCAACTGACACAGGAAAATTAATCCTAATTATTTCAAGAAAATCGTCAGTTAAAAAAAATTCTAAAATCTTGAAATTTGTTTTTTTGTCTTTGACGTCAGAACACCGCAGACCTAACTTCTCAGAACTGTTTTGAGGCAGTGTTCTGAAGTACTTAAAAATATTTTAAAGCAAACGCTAAGTCAAGACTTTCTAATTGGCATATTAACAAGAATCTAAAGTAAAACCAATAGTAAGCCTAAGACTCTTCTGGACTCCTTGCACATGTATTGATTTTGATGCTCCACGCTCATTCGAACTGCTCCAAGTATTTTTCGAATCCTGTCTCAACACATAATTCAAGCACATCATATTGACTACTACATTTATATTGTTATCATCAAAACCTTACATATTAATTGGGTCAACACTGATCTGGAATGCTCATGGAGCCGAAAGTCGTGACTTTATGAATACACTTAAGGAGCATGTGAGAATGCAAGGCCCCCAACTAGTGGTCCTACTCGAAACCCATATTATTGGCTCGAGGAAAGACAAAGTATGTAATGACATTGGCCTCAGGGGTTGTTTTACGGTGGAAACTCATGGTTTCCAAAGTGGCATTTGGATGCTCTAGCTAGATAATATTCCGTAAATTCAAATATTTGAGTCTCATGAACAGTTTATGGCAATGAAAATCCTGTCTAAAGGAGGAAGGAGTTGGGTGTTTACAACTATCCATGCAAACTCCCGTCCTTCTACTCATGAGGAGTGATGGTACAAGTTGGACACGTTTGCGATAAGGATGAGCCACCCTTGGCTGTTAGGAGGACTTAAATGAAACCCATAGCTTGGAGGAGAGGGACCATGGTGGTACTGACATGGTAAGATGTTGCGCGAGATTTAATAATTGGATTGAAAATAATGCTCTTCTCGACCTCAGTGATTCAGGACCTAGGTTTACTTGGGTTAGGGGCCTTACTCCAGAAACATATGTGAATGCGCCCGTCTAGATCGTGCATTGCGTGATATGGAATCAAGGGCCAGATTTTATGAGGGTAATGTGAAACGGCTACTATGGAACCAATCTCACCATACACCGCTCTTTATTTACATGGTTGGCTTTTCCTTGAACTTAGGGGATCCCAAACCTTTTGGGTTTCAAGCTGTTTGGATGATTCATCAAGATTTTAAGAGATTTCTCATTCAGAGTTGGAAGGATAATGCTCCATTGACTACTACTCTAGGTGACCCGGCTGGGGAACTTAGTAATTGGAATAAAGACGTCTTTGGTAATTTGTTTCACCGAAAGAGGAACTCTAGGGGATGATTGAAGGGTTCCAAAGACGTATCTTGAAATGTGGACCTTGATTTATTGAAATTGGAAAAGAAACTCCAGGGTCAGTTGGATGATGTGTTGAATCAAATTGAGCTGTTTTCATTCCAGAAATCAAGAATTGAGCAAATTCGAGATGGGGATTATAATACCCGTTTTTTCCACCTCAGCACCATTGTTAGGGGGAGAGTTAACAGGATTGATGTTTTGCGAGATAGCTCTAGAGCTTGGCGTAGGGAGCCGTGGGAGGTAGAGAAATTGATGACAAATTTTCATAAGGAGCTTTTTATGGACAGTGATCCTTTGGCTAACATATCTGGTTGGTTGGGCCGTCCCTTTCTCAGTATTACTAAGGAACAATTTGATAGCCTGAACAAGCCATTTAGCTCCAATGAGGTTTGGAATGCCCCAAAGTGCATGAACTCATTTAAGCTTGTTAGGATTAGTATCAAAGTAACAGTATAGCGGAAGCAATAGGATGAATTAGAAATTCAGAAATCAAGTGAATAACAGAAAACAGAAATAAGAAGACAAGAGGTTTAACGTGGAAAACCCAAATCGGGAAAAAAACCACGGACGGCGACAGCACCAGAACAATTCACTATGAGCAGGAAGAATACAATACGATCACAATCACCACAGTGATTTGATCTAAGATCAGAATTATAACCTCTCTATTGTAATCTCTCACAAAGTACTTCTACCTCTCAATGTATGTATGAGTACTGGAGATATTTTAGATCCTAAACCTGACCCCCTTTATATAGGGTCCAAACAGTAGGGTTTTTCCCCCCTTAGCGTGCAACCCTAGCCGCCGGGTGAAATTCTTCCTTGAACAGAACTCTACCGCCTTCCGAGAAAGGCGGCGTAAACACACGGGGCACGACCGTGCCACGTGGCACGGCACCCCCGTGCCGTTTTTCTGTCTTCTTCGACTGGAGGTTCTTCGTCTTGACACGCCCGTGTCCTGTGTAGCACGGTCCCTACCGTGCCGGTACTTGGATTTTGGGCCACGAAACCTAACAAAGCTCCTAGGCCAGATGAATTTCAAGCATTGTTTTTCTAACATTATTAGAACTTGGCTGGGGACAATGTGATTTCCACTATGATGGGAGTTCTTAAGGGACAAGTAATGGCTGAGACCTTGAATCAAACTTTTTTGACGTAGATTCCAAAGGTTGAAAACCCTCATCTTATTATGCAATTTCGGCTTATTGGCCTATGAAATGTGACTTACAAGTTGATTACAAAGATCATAGTTGAACGATTGAAAGGGGTCTTACCTGTCTGTTATTTCTTCTACCCAGGCGAGTTTTGTTCCGAAGCGCCAAACCAGTGACAACGTGATTATCATGCAGGAAGTACTTCATACGATGAGGAGGAAGAAAGGTTCTAAGGGGATTATGGCCATTAAAACTGATTTTGAAAATTCCTATGATTGCCTAGATGGAGTTTTGTTAGGGAAACATTGACACTAATACAACTCCCGTCATTTCTTGTGGACACTATATACAAGTGCATCTCATCCTGTTCAATGAGCATACTATGAAATGGAACTCCTGAGGAATTCTTCCAACCTACTAGAGAAGTTTGGCAAGGTGATCCGCTTTTACCATATCTGTTTGTGGCTTGCATGGAAAGGCAGGTACATCTCATAAATGAGGCCGTTACGCAATGGAAGTGGATACCTATTTCAGTTTGCAGGGGTGGTCCCCAAATTTCGAACTTAATGTTTGCTGATGACTTGTTTTGTTTGCTGAAGTTGGTGAGCACTAAGCTGAGGTTATTAAAGAATGCCTTGACTTGTTTTGTGGTGTCTCGGGTCAGAAAGTGAGCTATGACAAATCGCGGGTTCTATTCTCCTCTAATGTTAGCTGCTCGGAGTCGGAGAGAATTAGTGGGGTGCTTGTGATTCCAGTCACGGATGATTTAGGCAAGTATCTGGGAGTTCCTATCTTGTCCAAAAAGGTCATCAAAATCTACCTTCCAATATGTTGTCGATAGAGTAGACAAACGACTAGCTGGGTGGAGAACAAAACGTCTTTCGCTTGCTGGCAGAGTTACTCTCATGAAGTCTATTCTCATGGCCAATCCTGCCTATGCAATGCAAACTTGTAGGACGCCAAGATCAATATGTGATGAATTAAACTGCAAGGTTAGACGGTTTTTATCGGCTGCTACAAATACGGAGCATAAACTGCATCCTATAGCATGAGCGACGGTCATGAAGCCCATGGCGGAAGGGGGTCTGAGTATTAGGCCCATGAGGGAGCTTAACTCCTCTTCAATTGCGAAACTGGATGGAGTTCCATAAGGGAGCCCGAAACCCTATGGGCTAGGGTTTTACGAAATAAATATTGCAAAGGAAGATAGGGCATTGATATGTTTATAGCCAATCACAACCCCTTCTAATTCACGCAAGGGTATCTTTGAGAGTAGTTTTATCCTTCAAAAGGGCATCATGCAAGAAAAGGACATTCTTTCGGATGTATAGGTGGGTCCATGATCACCCGTTAGTGGAGGTTGCTCTTCATCCCATCTCTATGGTTGACCAAGCTAAGACTGTAGTGGATTATTGGAGTGGTGGAAGGGGATGGCGTCGGGAAAACCTTACTGATATGCTCCCAAAAGAATCATTGAAAATGATAGCAACAATTGAAGTATATCCAAATTCAGGTACTTATGACAAACCATTTTAGAGTAAGACTTCTACTTCATACAATCGGAGATGGATATTATTCGAGCTGCACCCGTTTCAGCTTGTCAAGATAAATGGAAGGTTGTTTAGCAGGTTAAAACTCCCCAGAGGATTAAAATCTCTCTCTGGTTAATACTCCATGAGGAACTGATGACCAATCATAATAGGGTAAAGAGGGGTTTTCCAACGAATCTAACTGTGCGTCTTGCCCTGCGGAGATTGAAGATGTTGCCCATGTTCTATGTTTATGCAGTGCAGCGCAAGAAGTTTGGAGGTACTTTGAGCAAGCGAGACAAGGAGTCCACAACTCAAGACTTGGTTTCCAACAATGGGTCACTTGCAACATTTAGCATGCAATAACTTATGACTATTGGCCTGTGAAATTTACGATCATCCTCTAGTGGTTATGGTGTTAGAGGAATGTCGTTTGCTTTGAAAGAAATGCTAACATTCCTTCTGACAAACTGAGGTTTCTCTTCATGAGATTTGAGGAGACAATCAGGGCTTTGGCGGTTGAGAATGTTTGGCAAAATCATGATATCCAGGACAGGAAGGAGGTTCTGGTGGGGTCGAAACCACCTCCCGTATAGGTTGCTTTGAATACAGACGGTGCATCGAATAACAACCCAGGTACCACGGGAGGAGGGGGAATGGTTGGGAGGCTATGCTGAAGGGATGGGCCTGTGTTCATTGATAAGGGTTGTCCTACAAGCTGTGCTTTCAGGATTGTTGATTGCAAAGGAGAAAGGGTTCAAGAGACTCATATTGAAGGTGTACTCTATTATAGTAGTAGAGATGCTAAGAGATAATTTGCTATGTAATGCTTGAAATGAAGCCATCATCCAGAGTGCGAGGGATTGATCGAGTCATCAGATTGGGAAGTGGTGATTTCTCATTGATATCGGGAAGGAAACCAAGTGGCGGATGCTTTTGTCAATCTAGGGGTTACTCGTAGTTGCGGCTTTATCTTTTTTAATGATCCTCCTAGTGAGCTCTTTGAAGTTATGTTTACAAATAGTCTAGGGGCTAGGTTCCCAAACAATTATGAATTAATAAATCTTTTCACTGGAGTTCGTCCCCTCTTCTACACCCAAAAAAAAAAAAAATGTAAAGAAGAAAAGATTTATGAGAATTGATTATGTGTTGACTAATTCTAATACTATGTTAGTAGTGTTGAATATTCATCATTTACAAGAAAATATTCATTATTGAAAAATAAAATGTTTATCATTTGCAACTAAATGTTTGTTTAAGTGTCAGGTAAATGCTCATCATAGATATTTTAGGCCAATTAATTGTCAAGTAACTAATGAAATCGGAGCACATAGAACCAGCTTCTTTATGTCAAGAAAGGATACACAGCTGAAAGCTCAGAGCACTAGCTTTTTAAAAAGGTTCTCAATGAAAAAATGCTCATCACGTTATAATTCTATACAGATTCAAACATCCTTTTATTGTATAATTAAGAAAAAAACTTGTATTGTATGCTTATATGGTACAAAAGAATACAAAGTCCATTGGTAATGTAAATGACTTACTGAAATAAACGGCAAAATCCAAAATAAAAATAGAAAATGATTTTAGTCAATATATATATATATATATATATATATATATATATATATATATATATATATAATTTGGAGGGTTAAAAAAGGCATTGAATAGAGCCAAACCCTGCACCAGCCTTACGTCTAATATATATATCTTACATCTGAGAGTATATACTCCTATTTGCCACATCAGCCATATATTTATATCATCAAAATATTTTAAAAATAATAAACCCTCAAATAACTCCCACAATTCCACTCTCACGATGCCATTATATGTAAAAAAAAAAAATCCCACATCTCACACTCTCTCTCCCCCCCCCCCTCCTTTCTCATCTTTCTTCTTTATTCTTGCAAATATGTATGGCTGTAGAGTCATTCAAGATTGATTCTTATTAATTGCAAGTCTTTCATCTCGATCTCATTTCCAATTGCACTTGGTGTTAGTTTGCCCATGCAATTCTGACAAAAATGGAAAAATCGTTCAAGAAAACACCATGGATGACCATAAGTTCAAAAGCAATCTAGAACCTACGAACGACTTAAAAGAATAGGTATAAACCTGCGTCTTCTTGATTTATTTTAATCAACAACATTATTGACATTTTCTTTGTTCATGTAGGGATTCCATGCTTTCTGATTGTTCACTGTGCTAATTGATAAGTTTTTCTTAGTTGATGATATCAACTTTAAAAAGCAAAAATCATCCATAATGATATCATTATTTTTGATTTAGAATGTTAATAAATGAGTCTCAAAAGATTATATCTCAATAAAGAGTTGATTGTTCATCTGTTAGCTTCTCTTTGTTCACTAAATGCAGTGATGTTGTTATTATGATTTTGTTTCCTTGAATTTTTCAACTAAATCTATAAAAATTCATCGTCGGAAAGAAGGTAGTATTAATATTTACATTTAGGATGTATTGTGCATCCGAGAAGATATGATCGTTCATTTAGGATGTAAATCTATAAGAGTAGTTCAATTAGTCTAGTCCAACATATCTTATCGAATTTTTAGTTGCTCGTTCAGTTACTAATTGTTTCAATGTCATATTTGGTTTTGTTCATTTTTTTTGTTACTATTTGTCTGCTCTGCAAAAAATCCATGACCCAATGCACCATGTGTTGTGGGTCATGTAATCTGCCAAGGTTGCGCTATGTATAAGTTATAATTGTTCAATTTATTACTTCTAATTGTTCACTAGATTTGGAAGTCATCTGCCAAGCTCAATGCACCTCAATAAGGAACATGGCTACACAAGCTTAAACAAAGTTTGTTCATTGTGTCACTTGGCATTTGTTCATTCTCAGAATAAAACTTATTTCATATCGCTAAGCTTAATGTGCCTAAATAAAGAACATCGGTACACAAGCTTTTCTAAAAAATATGCTTGTATGCTTCATTTTTACATGACTAGTGATTTAGAATCTAATGTTGACTGTTTCTAAGAAATTTGCTTGTATCTCTGTCTAGACTGCAATGGAATATTCATTGTAATCTGAATGTTTCTCATTCATTTTTTGGTTGGAATTGCAAGCAAGAAGAAGTAAGCCAAGGAGGAGAGAAGCAAAGCAGCCACTTCTTTGGGTCGATATCAAGTTTTGATCGTCAAACTATTTATATCCAGAAACCTTATGTTCATGATCTGCATCAAGAAGTGGACGACGCATAAAAGTATAGGGTAGAGAGAAAGAGAGAAGCGAGAGAACATTTGAATAAGCAACTATGTACTTGATTATAATTGTCACGGTCTACAAGCCCAACTCCTTCATAGGTTTATGTTTGTATGTTTATTCATCACCATAATCATTATTCTTTTACGATTGTATTGATTGCTAAGAAACCAAAGTTTGTTCGATAAGTTGTGTCATGCGACTCATGCTAGTTGTTCATGGTACCCAAAGAATATTTGTTTGCTAAAATGTGTTAAATTACTATGAACTTCAATTTTTTATTTAATGTGTTATATTCCTAATAATCTTGTTGCAAATGAGAACATACAAAACGTGGTTAGCTAGACATACTCAATTAATCTTCTTACACTACCAAAAAAAGCCCACCTTAAGTGAACATTATTAAAACAATCAATAGACAAATTAGTCATATAAATGAACAATCTCCATACGTATAATGAATAAATATCTTACTTTTAGTGAACATTACCAAGACATACAAGGGTGAAACTAGGATAAGTGAAAAAATGTAATTAGTATACCTAATAAACTATATTCGTTCACTCAAGATACATAATGAACAAATATCCTACTTTTAGTGAACAATACCAAGACCCTCCATGAACAAATACTGGGATCAATAAACTTTTATATTCACATACCGACTACACAATGACAAGGTTTACGATGAATGGACAAGAGCTTTAGTCTCGATCTTCATATTTTCTTTTCAATAAATAATTTATGAGAAGTTTGACTTTTAGTGAACAACTTCTAGTCATCTAATGAACAAAATGAACCTTCTAGTCATCCCATGAACAACTTCTTTTCAATAAGAAGTTTTTCTTCATTTAAGATTGTAATTAATTGCTTTTTTTTAATCATAGATTGCTACTATGTTGAAATTTAATTCAGTAATTTTTACCATCTTATTTCTCAGCATCCAAAGAATAGTAGTTCATGTTGAACTTTGTTCGATTACTTAAATTCTCTTTAGTGTACCATGTGTAATAATCACATACAAAATTACCGGTATTTGAATGCATATTCAATTGGTGAACTCCATTATCATTTTTTACAAACCAAATGAGCAAGTAATGCTCTTTCAATGAATATTATTGAAACAATAGGTGAAGAAATTGATCGATCTTAGTGAACAATCTCACAATAGATAATGAACAGACATCTTATTTTTAGTAAACATTAGTAGGGTATACAATGAAAAGACACCATACAAATCATAATGAACAATCTCTCATACCTCATGATCGAATGGGCATGCGATACTAGACAATTCTATAAACATAACTTATATCATAAATAACACTACAAAATTCGTTTACACAAACTTTAATCTCATAAATTCTACTACATACTTTTAAACCCAAAAAAAAAATCTCCTTGAGATGGAGTTGGATAAATGTAAATGCTTAATTAAACAAACTTAGCAATTGAGATGGATAAACGAAACAGACGAAATGAACAAAAGCAAATATAATAGTGCACAAATCTTAACCAACTACAAAAACAATCTTTTTCTTAAGCCAATTTATTCAAATAATCAAATGTGATTTTATTTTTTTTAAAACAATAATCAAATCTAATTTTAATTTAAAAATGAAAATAAATTAAAATAACTGCTAAGGAAGTGGGAAGTTACCAACCTGATGTGTGTATTTTTTTAACAAAAAAATAAAATAGATTATATGTAGTTCCTTTCACGTGTGTGTGAAATTAAAATAATATAGTAGTGCTGAGTTGTCAATGACATGAAACGTAGGAGCATAAACTCCCAGGTGCATACAATAAATTGCACCTTACTTCATGCTATATGTGTTGGCGCGGTACAGCTACTATGCATTATTTATATGTCAAATTTTTCTGACTCAAAAAAATTAATGTGCAGAATTTCAATTTATATAATAATAATAAAAGCGTGTTTAAATAATAAACACCCTAATATCTGAATATGATAAAATTAAAAGTCAACTTTGTTTTTACTGATAACTTTTTCTTTTATGTTTTTCTAGCATTCACTAATTTCTAATTTTCTTTCATTTCGTTCTTGTTTTGTTGTTAGCTTTTCTATGTAAGCTTTTATGTTTCTATCCTTTTTTGTATTTTTCTTGTAAAATTAGGTCTCCAAAATTTTTATTTTCCCTTAATTTTAAATTTCTTTTATAATAAAAACTTATAACGAAACAAGTTTCATTTTCTTGAGTAAAATTTCACTTGGTGATAATTGATAAAGAACAAATAGTCTGAACTCTAAAATATCAGAAAGGTACAAGACCCCCACCCCAAAGAAAAAAGAAAAAAGAAAAGTGCACGTCGGCTGAACATCAAATTATGTCCGGGCTCTCAAGGGCCCAATGCTCACTCCAATAATGAAAAAACGACACAAACCTGGACCGGACCAAGTTGGACTGAAGACCGATTCAGAGCAAAAGTATGGACCAAGGACCAAACAGAATAAGAGCAGGACCGGACAGGGATTGGCCCAAAAAAATTTGAACCGGACAAGAACCGACCGAAGTAGACCAAATTTATTTTCAATTACAGTTGGAACAAAGCTTATTGATTCAATTAATTTTGGTCAAAACCATGCTATTATTGATTTTATTTGCTAATTCTAAAGAGCATTAGTTTGCACTTTGCATTATCTTTGCCCAAAAAAATAAAAAAAAAAGTCTCAAACTCTTAATAATTTTTTAATTTTATTTTTAAAAATAGTCGGTCCTTAGTGCGGACCGGCGGACTGCGTGGACTGGACTGGATCGGACCAAAGATTAAATAATATAATTTTTTAGATGGAGGACTAGAGTAAATACACTCAATCCGTATCGATTCGAACTGAGGACTGACTATTTTTTATGGGAGTTTGGTCACGGGTGGGAGTTTGGTATACTAATGTTGTTTATACTTCATTTGGTAATATTGAAGTCTAGCACCCTTAGCCATGAGCAATGTTCCCTAATAGTTAACTATATTATTTTCAATAATTAGTTAGGTTGCTACTTTTAAGGGGTAGGGTTTGGAATCGAATTTTAGAAGCAACACGCTCTTGAAATTTTTTGTGAGGAACCTGTTGGTGATTGATGGGCTAGACCTCGACTAGGTCTCGTCTATCATGTCTACTTCCCCATTATACCCCTTACTTCTCTTAGGTGGGCTAGTATTAGGGTTGTGAATGAGGACATGCATATCAATTCCCCCACTCCAAAAACAAGAAAAGAAAATAAAAATAAGGAACTTTCAAATCACCAACTAAACAATCATAGTTATTTTGAACATATCTTCACTATATGCAATTCAAAGACTATTTCAATAGTCCTGTAATTAGGGATCAAAGGAAAGGACGTTGATCTTATAAATATAAACAGATCTATCATATAATAATATGAACATAGTTTAAATATGAACAGATCTAAGGATATTTCTAATTACAAGTCTATCATATGAACAGATCTATCATATAATCATAGGCATGTCTCTATACTATAATTTTATCATTTATTTGAAACCTTGGTTCTTAAGTTGAATCCCTCCTTAGTACAAACTCTGTGTCCGCAGTTGAGTGCCCATGACTAAACATTGAGCTTTAATAAGCTCACTATAGTTTGAATGAATTATTGACAAAAGAACAAATAGAGATTGCATAACCAAACATTAAAGATGGATTATGCACATCATCTGGCGAATCGATGCAAGGTGATGTGTGAGATGGTAAATAGTTTAGTTCCTTGTCCAGTTGTCCTATAAGACTTTAGGTGTGACTCCAAGATCCTAAAAACATTATCAATCTCATTGGATCTTCATTATTGACCTTTAATTTTGGTCGAGTTGGTGGTGAAGGAGAAGAAGAAGAAGAAGATGATGATGAAGGGACACGATGTCTGATTTCCTCGCTGCCTCTAGCCATGGACACCATAGCAGCCTCATGAACGAGCTTGAGCTCGTCTCCGATGACTCTCTTCCACTCCTGAACCAAAGGAGCATCACAAGAGAGCTTTGATGGCTTCATAGTTTAGGCAAAGCTATCGTTTTGGTATAAGCTTGGGAGCCAATATATGAAGTAGAGTTAGAGGCTTGGGTGCCTTAATTTATAGAGTGATCACAGGGCATTGCTAGGAAATTTAACAGCTTCGTGGGGGTGCTTTTTACAAAAACTTTATAAAAGTAAATAAAGCAACACAACTGGACACCCATAAGAATTGACAGAGGTGAAGGATATGTCACAATCTGATGGGATCAGGACATAAACAAAAATTAGTACATGGTCCCATATATGAAGATAAGGTGGAATAATCTTCATGTTTGTGGATGAAAATTCAGCTACTTTGGTTCATAGAGTATTTAGTTAATGAAAATAACTGCAAACTTCTAATCCAAAATTAGGTCACGCATACACCTGTCGGTTCGGACGAGCGAATTAATATGGATTGATTATATTCGAGTTTGGTACGGGTCGGGTATATTTCGAAATTTAGGTAAAATAAAGATTGGTGTATTTCAATTTTATGGGTTTCAAGTTGACCCAACGGGTTTAGATATCATTTTCTATGAGTTATTTTTCTTTTGTCAAAATCAAAAATTTTGCGTATTTACAGCTCAAAATTGTCAGTATTTAATGAAAAAGTATAATAATTGTAATTTCTCAAAAGAATATTGAAAATATTCAAACTTTTCATCATGATATCTGAACATCATGTATGAGAAGACAAAGAATCAAACCCCAATTTGTTAGGTAGATCAACCCGTACATTGAAAGGGCAATAGTGGGTTGGGTCACTTATGGCGAATCAGTCTAGAGCATATTTATGGGTTGGAGCAGTTTGATCCACTAATAATCTATATAATAATTTGATGTTTTTATGAACCAACCTACCAATGTCAAATCAGGTAAAACTTTATAAATGGGTTGACGCTATTATAAACATGGCTGGCCCTTTTCTTGCCACTAATATCATAGTTTGAGACTAATTAGAACAGAAATCAAATAAAATGGAATTAAAGAAGTACAAAATATTATCTTTTAGTTATAATATCAAAATTTTAGATTATAGAACATAATTAATTTAAAAATAGATTAGATATATTTGTTTCACTAAGTACACAATGATATGACTTGTGCACACTTATTGTCTTCTTCTAATTGATTCGTTCGAAGATTAGGTAGTTATTTCATGCAATTTTAGGCCTATTTTTAACATTTTTAAATAAATGATGTACAATGTTATTTTCAAAGAATAGAGAGGGAAACAAAGGGTATTTTTGGTTAATTTGCAAAGAGATGCAATAGTTATATAATGTCTTTTTAAACTATTCGATAAAATTGACTAGCCATTATTATTAAGAGGAATAAATTAGATAAAAATAAAAATTCAAGGATATAATATTCGGATCAAGCGAGCGAGTTCGGTTCGAGTTCGGGTCAGGTTCGACCCGCTAGTTGGTGGCTGTATTGGATTTGGTTTATGTTGGATTCAGGTGGAAAAAATCGTGTTTAAACCCAAAATTTTCTGCGACATTCAGGTCAGGCTTCAAGTTGGGTCAGTTTTTGTCTTGTCAATCATGTATAATAGATTAATAATCAACCCCCTCTATCTATCACTGCAAAAATGAGAGGCATGTTTGTTATGAGTATATTGGACCTGCTACTTGCTCAAATATATTCAAACGTGCTAACTACTACTCAAATCTACTCTAACTTGTTATTGCTAGTCAAACTTACTCCAACTGACTCACAAATCTGCTTCCAATCGGCTTCAATCTGGTAAATGTTAGCCAAACCTACTCAAACCTACTTTCTGCTAGCTCATCAAATTTGCTCAAACGTGCTATCTCCTCATTTAATATGCTCATAACGAACAGGCTTGAGGTAATTATCGATTTAATTGTTCTGCCTTGATGTATGATCATATATTAATTTTCTTCTAAAATCTCAGGTATCAGAATTTTAACAATGGTTAACTATCCTATGAATTGGTGTTGAGCAAAAAAATTTGAAATCGAAAATCAAATTGAAAAAAATTTGCTAACTGGTTCAAATTTTCTTAAAAAATTCAGTTCGGGTAATCAAATCGAAATTTTTTTTTTCATTTCGGTTTCGATTTCGGTTCGGCCATTTGAAATTAGGTTAATCACACAGTCGACGAATGGTTAATCGAAACTTAAACTGTAATTTTTAAAAGAATACTAATTATATATTAATCAAATGTAAATTATAGAATTATAAAATGATAAGACTAAATATACAAGATTGTGGTATTTTATATTTCATGTCTTAAATAGTTAAATTAAATTAAAAAAAGGGAGTGCAAATTAGAAATTTACATTTTATATTGATGGTTAACCAGTAACCGAATCGAAAAATTGGTTAACCAAATCGAAAAATCGAAAAAGTTGATAGAACAAGTATTTAATACTAAATCTTGGATTAATGGAAAACAACGGACGACCCCCCCCCCCCAAAAAGAGGGGTTGTACTTTGTTCAACATAGATTCTAAGCATTCATTGATCGAAAAATTTGTTTATATCTTGTGCAAATAAAAATTAATCAATCCTTGCAGTCGTAAAAATCTCAAAAACAAGACATTTTTATCTAACTTTTTTTAATCTAACTGTATGTGTACCCTAGCTCAATCCAGGCTGGGAAGGGTAGGGTTGCCACCACACGGCCCACACCCAGTTGGGCTACTTGGCTGCTAAAAAGAAAGAAAGGGAAATTAGTTCTTTTGCCACTTTTACGCAATGTTTTTGTCCCCATGACTTTGTCGCCCAAAACAACACATCCAAGCTAAATTACTTTCTTGTCCTCTCCCGCTTTCTTCTCCAGCGCTCTCCCCGTCTCTCCTCGCCAGCCCAATTTTAAATTTAATCATTATTAAATAAACCCCTATTTATCAAAGAATATACCCCTAATATTTGTATTTATGATTTCTTAAAGAATTTAAATGAAGAAATAATTTTAATTTTTTGGGTCATTCTAAACAAAAAAATTTTAGTATATAAATCACAAATTGGTAATTCACCTCATGGTTGTATTTGACGTGTTAAGAATACATACATATATATATATATATATATATATATATATAGACACAAAAAAAAAATTCCAAGAATACATAAATAATATTGGGTTATATATATATATATATATAACATGATTGTGGGAAGAAATTAGAAAGATGATCATGTGTGTTCTACTCTTGTTATATTGATGTGATTCATGTGACCCATGCCAATTTGAGAATATTTCTAGCCTTAATGAGTTAATGCCCAAAATTTCTGTTGTACTCTTGTTAACATGCAGCTAATCTTAAGCTTGAAATGAACCCAATTTTCAATTTCATAACGAGTATGCACTAAATGTTAAGTTCCCCATTTGCCTTTCTAATTATTGAATGTGAAATAAAGTGAATTAAATTAAGTTTTGATTCCGATACCAATGTTCATATTCTATCTTTATTCATATCTTTAATTGCCTGCATAGGTACTGGTTGTTTCTCTGGGTGTCATCTTTATTCATATCATTATACACCCAGAAGAAGAAACACATGGAGTTAAAAAAAAAAAAATACAATAATAAATTGGCTTGGCATTGGGGACTTAACTTTAAAGATGTTCTTGTGATTTTTGTTATGGGGGGTGAAGTCTTGTGCTTACAATTCATTACATGCTTGACATTAGTGCTTAATTTGCTTTAAGATTAGCATGTTAGCTTGGTTAAAATTGGAAATGTTTGATAAAAGGATTGTGGGTTAGTAATGAATTAATCTATGTCTTTTAGAGTGGACACACATAGTTAGAGCCATTGAGTTTCTTCTCTAATCTTGCTTTACTAGATGGGTTGAATGAATATAATATGCATGCTTTGCACGAGGACTAGCAAAGTTTGGTGTGGGAGAGTTGATAACTCATATTTTTATGACTAATTTCGATATATTTTAAGTCTCTGGAATGTACTTTCATGAGGACATACATAATGCATATCTTATATTACTTTCAGGCAAGGAAGATGGTTTAGGTTCTACTGCAAAACCAAGTAACAAAGGTCAACTTATCTGTGACCTTCGTGAGCCCAACTCCTGTTCAACTCAGTTGTAAGCCCAGCAAAAGTTTGTGAAAACAAGCATCTGATCCATCGTATTGCAGCCCCTAAGATTTCATCATGTGGGCTTTTCAAATGCATTCCGCATGGTCTAGTTCGCGAACCTCCTTGCTTGAATCAATCCAATGAAGATTACGCGCTTAGCACGTGAGTTGGCGAAACCATCTCCTCTTCAGCGCAAGCCCAGCCCGGCTCGGATACCCAGCGCACCTCTCTATCACGTTGAACCTGTTCTCCCAGCCCAGTAGTAGTGGCCCAGCGTAGCAAATGTCTGTCAACTCTCCCTCATCATCTCTCCAATTTACTAGCATGAGCAGATGAGCTGGTCTTGTACTGTTCCTTTGTGCACAACAGCAGCCTAGCCACAAAATTAACCTACACCCCACCTTTTTTCTTCACTTTTTAAGTGGCCCTGAGTGATTTTTGTTTTCCCAAGTAAAAGACTGCTATTGGGGTAACAGCTTGGCCAACAAAAAAGGTCAGCTATGCAGATTATTTGGCAACAATTACTGCTATAAGTGAATAATCACCATAAAAAGTGGAGAAAAATGGGGTTCAAGTCACTACAAATAGATAGGCAATGACATCAATTCAGCGTCAATCATTCATCCC